>CATIWO010510809.1:0-23467 GCA_949673435.1 Macaranga tanarius
CAAGAAAATTGATCACACAATCCTAATCAACTTGTTTAGAGTATGCATATAGCAAATAAGTGAGTGTCTAATAAGAATTGGTTAATTAACAACAATCATAAATCAATGAAAGGGAAAGGAATAAAAGAAGAAACTTATAAATTTTCTACAAAATACCTAAATGAATTTATGTCCAAATTTAAGGACATTATCTATATGTTGATTAAAAGGTCTTAACTAACATGCATAATTCCACTAATATTACATGAAGATTTTAACAAAATATTTATCTAAAAAGTCTCATGAGGATTTTACTTGTCACCAATTCCTTAACTTTGTAACAATTGATTATATGTGTTTTATTATATCTAAAATATTTATTTATTTAATATGAAAATGTTATTATTTTCTTTTTACTATGATTATATAAAACAAGTTGATTAGCTCAACAATTGAATAAATATGGTTTTCGTGATAATATAAAAATGAAAAGTTTAAGTTTTAATAGGTTTGAACTAAAATTTACAAAATCTAATCCACATATTGAGAAAACACATGTTGAGAGATTTTTACATCTCTTATATGTCTATCTAACTCGAACTTTAAATTAGTCGGAACCCTTATAAGCATCAAATAAAAAAATTTACTGCTCATGCAATGCATGTAATATTATTAAAACTAATTATCATCACAATGATGCAAATTCTCTAGAGTTGTTATTAATTTATCAATTATCAATTATGGTGATAATTTTTGTTTAAAGTTAATTTTATTATTATAAATAAAAATTTTGATAGACTTCGAATGATATGGTGGTCCAAGGTGAACAAGTGAATGAGAATTAATGGGTAATGTATTAAATTATTAAAATTAAGGTACTAGAATCAATAAAAATGTGTTTTAAAAATGTGCAAAACTCAATTGTTAGAAAAGGAATAAAAGTATTTGAAATAATTATAAAACTTAATTGTTAAAAAATATATATTTTACGATTCAATTATAAAAAATATAAACTTATAAGTTGTTACTGCCATATGGATGATTCTTATTAGACACAAAATTAATGGTATTAAAATAATTGTATCTAAAATTTGCATCTTTTAAAAATCCTAAACCCTAATCACCCCGCCCAATTCAAAAAAATTTCAATTACTAGGTTTTAATTTCATCTAAAGATAAAAAAAATTAGGAAATTGGCTCTAAAATTGAATGTGTAGAGCAGAGATTGAAGTCATTTTTAGAGCAATTTAAAGTAGAATATGGGTTCTCGATAGAATTATGTATAAAAATAAGAACCAACATAGAAGAAGCTCTTATTTTTAATATCTTATTAAGGTAAAGATTTATTCTTTTTTATTAGGGTTTCAGTGTTCCTACAATATTAATAATTTATGGATTTTATTTGGTTTTTTAAGAAAAAAACTAAATTTTTTTTATGTTTTATGCAATACTCTATTTTTTCTTGCTGAATTTTTCAGCTTGAAAAAAAAGAATAGCTTATGTTATTTTTCATTATTGTTTTCTTTAAAATTACTATGATTCTATTCTAAGATTATAATGTGGGCTTAGGATGTTAGGAGAGATGGGATTTGAGGCTTTTGTAATTAACTAAGTTGGAGGAGATAGTGGGTTCTTGCTTTCATGTTATCATTGAAAAGAAATCAAAATAAAAGATGTACCTTTTAGAAAGGTACATTTCTTTTATGTTTCAATTATCTATTTAGTATATATATTAGAATATGAAGTACATCGATATTAATAAGGTAAGCATATAAAAGAAACTAATTATAGACTGAAAGATAAAGGTCTTAGCTAAGATGTTTATTTTAGGTACTCTTGTCATCTTTGTAAAGATAAAAAAAATGTAATAGTTTCTTTTAAGATTGACAATGTATCATAAAAAATTAATTTAATGTTAATGCATATGTGGCTTCCTCAGTAATGGTTGTAGATTAGAATTAAGTTAGGATATTTATACACTTTTCTCAATGATATTAATAGACAGTTCAAAAACTAATTTAAAGTTCCTAATAACAATGTCTCTTCTTATTCTAAATTTATGATGGTATTATGTTTCATTAACTCCAATGGTTTTATCATATGCATGTGAACCTGTATTATCACCTAAATGTATAGTTATAGACATCATCTCTATATATTTTGATATGAAAATGTCACTGCATTTGCTACTTATTCTTACTCCAAATAAGGTCACATGTGCATGTATCATCAGATTAATGGAGAAAAACTACTTTACTTTATATAGTTCATTGGAGTTAATATACACAGGTAGATAGACTTGGAATTTAATTGTACTTGTTATGGAATATGCTTACCTTCTTTTGTTTCCTTGACAATTTTTTTAAACACTTTTATAAATTATATTTCACAGTTTGAAATAGAAAAAATATAATATTTTTTTAACATTATTATTTGATAGATTGTTTTTTTTTTGTCTTCTGCCTCTTCTCTAAAATTTAAGGTTCTAATAATTGTATTTTTTGTCTTATAATATTTTGTAGAAGTTGTGAATTTCATACTTCTAGTTTTTAGGCTTTTACTTGTTAGTCTTGTTTGGATGAGTTTTTGTTTATCTTGGGGAAGCTATTTAAACATCAACTTAAGATACTATATTTCTTCTTTTGTTTAAATAGCTAATTCAGCTTTTTTATTTCTTCTTTCTTTTTGCATAGGTAATTGACTTTAACCATTTGATAGTGAGGTTTCTACTTTGCTTGCACACACTTTTTTTTTTATGAAATTTTTAATGACAATTCTGGCTCTGCTTGCTTGCTTTCGATTTTTGGTTTAGCATGTAAGTTTTACTTAGTCTCTAGAACTTTTTATTTTGGTGAAAATTATATTATCAGAAAAAATAATTATGCTATGTGAAATAAGATAAATGTCTGGATATTTGAGAATTTATATAAATACGAAGATTATGTTGTCACTGAATTAAAAAAATCATTAGAATAATGGATGACATAAAGTTGAGCGGTTGATACATAAGACATAATTAAGAATATATACATATACAAAAAGAAAATTATATTGTGTTTGATCGGGAGTTTTTTATTCTTCAAATAATTGTGACATCTAGTTATCTTGCTTATTTATGAATATAAAAACGTATGCTACTTCTTTTAATTGAGATTAAACTTTTACATATGTTACTAGATGTCATTTCAACATTTAACATGGTGTCTTCTATCTTCCCAAAGAAGCAATTTATAAAAATCACTCATGAAGGACTTGAGGTTGGTCAAACATCCATGTGTTTTGAAATTCTTATGTAATAAGACTTTTCTCGATATCCTTTTACCTTAATTTTGGATTTTTTTTGTTATTCTAAAATTGATACAGGTTTTTATTGGAAATTCTAATTGAATCCAAAAATTATTAGGATTTGTTTGAAATTATCTTTCCTTTTCTATTTTTTCTTTATGTTATATTATTTTTCTTTCTATTCTATTCCTAGAATTTTATATATCTAGTTTAGGTAGTTTTTTAGCTATATATTGTACAGCCTATTGTCAAAATATATATGAATGAGAGAAAATTTTTCTTACATCTCTGATTTCATGGTATCAGAGTTAGGTTTCCTACTAGCATAGTTATTTTGGCCATTCCAACATAGACCACTTAACATTATCAGCACAATGACTTATACATCATCAATAGAAGAGTCCTTCGTCACCCCTGCTGTTTCTAATACTTCTCTAAATCATCTTTCTTCTGCTTCACTAGACACCCAGACTTTTCAAATAACCCAATATAAATTAAATGGAACTAATTTTCATGAGTGGTTTCAATATGTCCTACTTATAATCAAAGGTAAAGGCAATATGGGTTACCTTACTGATGACAAACCCATATCTTCACCTACTACTATAAATTTTGGGACCTAAGAGGCTAAAAACTCCATTGTCATTGCCTGGCTAATTAACTCTATGGAGCCTAAAATTTATCGGACCTACCCATTCTATAAAACGGCTAAGGAGATCTATGATGGTGTCCATGAGATGTATTTAGATCTTGAAAACACTACTAAGTATTTCAAGATCCGATCAGCAATACGTAATACTCGATAAGGGACTATGTCTGTTACCAATTACTATAATATGCTCTCTAAATTATGGCAAAAGATGGATTTGTTCTATGAAACAAATTGTAGTTACCTTGAAGATGGTGTAAATTATAATAAGATGGTTAAGGAAGAATGAGTATTTGATTTCCTTCAAGGTCTTAATAAGGATATTGATGAAGTTCGTGGGAGTCTCCTTGGCACCAAACCTCTTCCTACTATCCGAGAAGTATTTACAGAAGTTAGACGTGAAGAAAGTTAGAAGAGAGTAATGCTTCATACTCCTTATAGTCCCACTGCAGATTTAACACAACAGAGTTCTGCATTGGCTGCCAACTAGAGTGAATCCTCTAATTGTCAGAGTCAATGCTCTAAGGATAAATATAGTGTGATCATTGTAATAAACCTTATCACACTAAGGAAACCTATTCAATAATTCATGGCAAACTTGCAATTGGAACCCTTAGAGATAGTGCAACTTGTCTACTTATGCAATTGAATTTATTGCTGCCTCTAAAGAATCAAACTAACCTCCCTTTACAGCTGAACAAATGGAACTATTGCAAAACCTCCAAAGTCAGTCCAAATCCACTAAGGGGTCCACCGCTTCCATTGCCCAATGGGGTAATATAAAATCATCTTTTTTTTTATCATAGAAACTTATAGGTAAAGGCTGGATTATAGATTTTAGTGCCGCAGATCATATGACTAGTTTTGCTACTATTTTTTATACTTATGGAAAATGTGATGATGATATAAAAGTTACAGTTGCTGATGGAACTCATTCTACTATTGCTGGCCAAAGAGATATTGACCTTTCTAGCCTAAAATTACAATTTATTCTTTATGTCCCATTTCTTCAGTGCAATCTTCTTTTTGTTAGTAAAATAACTAAATATCTCAATTGTATGGTAACATTTTTCCTTTCTTATTGTGTATTTCAGGATTTATCTTCGAGGATGATGGTTGGTAATGCTAAGGAGCGCAATGGCCTTTAATATCTTTCTGATATGTGTTCTCCTTCAAGACTAAATAATGTTTCATTATCCATCACTTCCAATTCTGATGTTATGCTTTGGCATAAATGCCTGGGCCATCCTCACTTTACTTATTTAAAACATTTGTATCATGGCTTATTTATTAATAAAAAGGTTTCATCTTTTAAATGTGAGCATTGTGTTTATGTAAAACAACCACGACAACCACTTCTTATTCAGACTTATAAATCATCACAACCGTTTCACCTAATTCATAGTGACATTTGAGGACCAGCTCATTTTTTTAAATTTAACAAGCAGTTGATGGTTCATCACCTTTATCAATGATTATACCCGTACTTGTTGGGTTTACCTCACAAAAGACAAATCTGAAGTTGGTTCAATATTTTGACAATTTCATAAATTAGTCACTAACATTTTCAAATCTTCTATTCATATTCTCTGTATTGATAATGGAAGAGAGTATTTTGCACATGAGGTTAATAACTACCTTATTGAACATGGTATTTTTTTTTATCAAAGTTCATGTGCTTATACTCCTCAACAGAATATGACTGATGAACAAAAAAATCGTCATCTTCTTGAAGTTGCCAGATCCATTATGTTTACATTCCATGTCCTAAATTTCTTTTAGGGAGAAGCTGTGTTAATTGCAGCCTATCTTATTAACTGCACCCCTTCTAAAACACTAAAATTCCAAACTCCATTAAGTTGCTTACTAAAATTCTTTCTATAAGTTAGAATGCTTAACTCCCTTCCACCTTGAGTATTTGTATGTGTTGCTTTTGTCTATAATACAAATCCTAATCGAAGGAAACTTGAACCTAGAGCCATCAAATGTATTTTCCTTAGCTACTCTCCAACTCAAAAAGGTTGCATAACACTTTGAATATCTTTTGGTATCTCCACACCATCAATCATTGAGGTGAATGCCTTGTAATTTGAAGACAACTTAGAGTAGGTTAGGTAATTAGAAATAGGATGTTTATTGCAAAATGTTACCCCTTCATTTTATAGATGCTATTTTTCTGTGATAAGTTTCTTCAACATTATTCATGTTTGGTTACTGAAAAAGCATATGGAAAAAATTATTTAACAAATTTTATAATAGTTGGATAACTTTTGTTCTGTTTATTAAATTTGAATGCTTTTTTTTTCAAAATTTTTTGTCTTTACTTCATTCTCTAGTTGTAAGGAAAATAAGGAATTCCATTTCAAAGAGTGTGTGTGTATATATATATATATATATATATATATATATATATTAAAGAAAAATTATCAAAATGGAATTACATTTTAAGGAGTGTTTCTAATACATTTTGAATTTTGTGCCCCAAGATTGATCCTTTTATACCATTTTATACTTAAAGCAATTTATCTATGGAATGCCCTTTTAAATAGCTTTTGTTAATATGAGAAAGCTTGCATTAGGACCTTGTATATTAGCTTATGTATAAAAATCTCTAATATACTCCCAATTCCAACTACAGACACACTTTTAATCTCTAGTGGTCCTTTTTGGATATTGCAATTTTGTCTGTCATTATACTTTCCTAAAATTTGATGTTTCATCCCTATGCCAAAGGCTCAAACCCTAACAAACTATAGTAGATGAATAAAAAATTTAGCACCCAAGGTGACAAACTTCAAATCTTTAAAGTGTGGAAATATATAACTATGAATTTACTACTAGACAATTTCACTTGGTTCATTCTAGCCTTTATTTGGTAATATTCTCTAGTAATGTTTCAATAAGAGAACCATTTATAGTTTTCTAGAAGACGTAGAAGAGACTTGGCAATTCTCTCTTTCAACAAAACTTATTTTGGTTGATTCTATAGTAATCCTCATTAGTGCTCCATTATTTAACTCTAGGTAGCAAAACTATGTTGACAATCACATGATCAAACCATTTTCACAGATATTGAATGTTGATCACCAATATTTTAGTCACATAGATGATGAAAGCTCCCAATAAACAATTAAAGCAAAATGCACATACAATATAAGTTTCTATTTATTAACACATATAAAATAATTTAAATTATGGCACGTCTAGAATTAGGATGGAATGGTTAGTAAGACATCTCAAGTTTGAACAGATCTATTACCCACAACTTAATTTGGGATTGCTAATAAGTGTTAACAAAAGATGAAGGAGAAATGGAAATCAATTATTATGCTTAGAATATAATTATAGTACTTTGGTGTCAATCAAGTTTGACCTTTGACTTTATGATAGATATAAGCTTGATTAATAAATCATCATAGTCATGTGATACTTGACTCTATATTAGAAGCTTGACTATTTTAATAATAATTCACATTGTCTTTGTTGTAAAAGCTTTCACCCACCTTATCTCCATTATGGCCTTCCCTAAGAAGAAACCTGGATTGAAAGTAACTAAAAGCTAAATGTTAGATAAAATATTTAATACTTGAAATGTATAATATCTTTTGACAATTAATATGTAGGGAATTAAGGCCAATTTTAGGAAGTGTATATGGTACAATCATGTTCAATATGAATATCACTAAAACACTTAACTTTTTCAAAGAATAAGAAAAAAGTTGGAGAGAGTATCTCCATTAAAAAATCCATAACCCATAACCAAATTGCTAAATAACCATTTAAAGATTGGCCTAACTAGCTCTAGAATACCTTTAGCCACTCCTGGAGGAAGTTTCTTACCTATAAGTTCATTGTTACTAATGTTATTAAAATCTTATAGAGTAAATTACACTTGTGGTTTTTGAATTTACTGCTTAATATTGAAAGGTTTTGAAAACTTCACTTTGTTACTCTTTTATTAATCCACTTTAATTTTATGCAAATAATAAGTTAGTCATCATATTCTAATATTGTCTTCCTAAAGATAATTTTGAGTGCTCATGTCTCTTCTTAAATAGAATGTTCCTTCTTAAAATACAATAAAAATATCAGTTAGCATGACCCATGTTATGAATTGGATGGACTTTTAGCCTTTTTATTCAAAATATTCCTTTGTAAGTGGCATTTTCGTACTTTAGAAATGGAGAATATGATGAGCACCCTTTTTTTAGATATATTATGTTATGGCAAGTGTGCATATTTCACATATTGGTTATCTATAGAAGATATTGATAACAATAATCCTTTTTATTTAAAATGGCTACTTGTCATCTTTCTTTAACCCATATTTTTTGTGTGCATTCAATTATATGATTGACATTAATATATAACTTACAGGGTGTGTATACATTTGTTATGCAGGCACTAGTTGTGAAATTCTAAACCTAGGTCCTTATTTAATCTTATTGAGTAATAAGATTAAAATTAGGTTATAGATAGAATTATGGACTAGATTACATTAGAAATAAGTTTGAGGGCCTCTTTGCTTATTTTGGAAATTTGAGGACTATAATAGATATTTGTCAAAAGGGACTAAAATGGATATTTGCTAAAAAATGATTTAAAAAAAAGAGAAGCAGAGCTTCTCATTCACGCCATTTCTTTCTTTCTTCTTTCTTCTCTGCGCCAACTTCTTCAATCTTCATCTTTTTCAATTCTTTTCTTTATCTCAAACTTACAATTCTCAACTTTCAAATATCAATTTAAGGTTTTTTATTACAAATTCAAGAGTATAAAAAAGAATTTCTGGTAAGTAAAAGTTAAATTGATTTTAGTTTTTGAATTTGAATAGAATTTGATATTTTGATTGAATTTTTGAGTTTTAAACTTGTTTATACTAAATCATACCCTCTAGGATGTTTAAAATGAATTTTGGGATTGATTTTGGTTAGGTTTTTATGTTTTAGGTTGTTATAAATTGAATTTTTGCATTTTTGGGCCGCAGAGGCGACACCTCAGCGTAGAGGCGGCGCCTCAGTACTGAGGAGGTGCCTCATCAGCCTCCCGAGGTCCCGAAACCCTAATTTGAGCAATTTTAAGCCGTGTTTTGGGTCCTATGACATATCTAATAGCCATAGGTCAGATAAGTTGAGTAGAATTAAGATTTAAAGCTAGTGTTCTTATGATTTTTATTTTTGAATGTTAGGAGGAACTTCAACCCCAGCCGTAGAGCATAGTGCAACCCCTTCTAGTTAGAGTTTCAGTTGTCGTATCAGGTGAGTGGATATTAGTATACCACATGCTTTGAATCTATGATATGTATTATGGAATCGAGAAAAGCATATTTAATTATATTTACAAATGATCACTATTTAATGATTTCCTTATAAGTTATATGTAACTATCTATTTCCTAGTTATGTGAAACCATATGATGTTAAGTTTACTTTGAGCTTTATATATGAGAATTTAGTTTGAAAATATATGATTTGAGAAATACACTCAAAAAGGTGCCTATGAAATCACACCTTGAATGTCGGGTGAAATGAAATAAATTAGATTATCTTGGTCTTTATATGTGATATAGGAAAATGCCACCCTAAGTGATAGAAGGTAGAGGTCACGGTGGACGAGGCCGTCCTCGTCGCGTTGAGAGATTAGAGAATGTTGGCCAACCTCATAGGGATCCTACTCCATCATTATCTTTGGAAGGGATGGATGAGCACGAGTTACCTGAAGGAAGTGAGTCGGTAAGTGATACTGCCTCACAAAGAGATCATTCTAGGGTACGCCCACCCCCTCAAGCAAATCCTCCACCTCCAGTAACTCAGGTACCACATGTTCCACCTATCACAGTTCATATTGATACTGGACTAGGTGCAGCTATAGCCCAAGCCATTACAACTGCCATGATAGCTAGAGATCAATATAGGCTTTAGGATATAGTGAAACATTGCAGACATTTAGGAGCTGAGAATTTTGATGGTTCCCTAAATGTTGAAAAGGCTATTAAGTGGCTTAAGAAGATCGAGAAGGTCTTCGCCTCCATGGAAATCTCCGATAGGGAGAAAGTTAGTACAGTTAAGATGTTTTTACAAGGAGTAGCTGATAGTTGGATGGATCGGGCTACGTCGCCTACATGGTGATGAAATGTCTTGGCAAGCATTTATGACAGAATTTTAAAAAGAGTATGTTTAAAAAAGTTATAGGAAAGGGAAGCAAGATGCCTTCTTTAGGTTGGCACAAGAAGATATGACTCTTCGGGAATATATAGATAAGTTTGAAGATCTATATCGATTTATGGATGATATGCTTCCTACTGAGGAGAATAAATATGACCAATTTTTGAGTGGCTTGCATGTGACCATTTGGTCAGGTTTGGCTTCCTTTGAGGGTACTACTTATAAGAGTTTAGTAGAAAAAGCATTAAAAGTGGAGAAATTGAAGAAAAAGGAAAGAGAAGTGTATCAAAAAGGCTGAAACCACGGACCGAGTTCCTTCTCCAATATTGATAATAGATTTGCTAAGAAAGGAGGAAGTGCGTTTCAAGCTAAAACTAGTCCTAGTATGGGCAGGAGCTCCTATACTGAATCAAAGTAAGCTAGCCAAAGTACGGTGCAGTAGCCAGTGGGTAGTTTCACAGGTGTTCAAGATGCAGGAGCTCGATAGAGGTTTCGACCTCTATGCTCAGTTTATGGTAAAATCCACGAGGGTGTATGCAAAATGCGAACTGGTGGATGTTTTGAATACGGAGAGATGGGTCATTTTAAGAGGGAGTACCCTTAATTAAATAAGCTAGCTGGAGCTGGGCATGTGTCTATTACACTAAGAAATTAAAGAGGTGGTAGAACCCAATCTAAAGGTAGGGCTACGGTAGGTGGTGCAAGTGCTGGTAGGCCTAGTGGAGCTACTTCATCTGTTCAACCTAAACAAGGAGCAGAGGCTGGAAAACCACCAACCTAAGCTCAAATTTTTGCTATGACACAGCAAGAGGCACTTACGTCTCTAGAAGTTATGACTGGTACGTTACCCTAAGATAGCTTTTCGAACCCGGTATGGACATTATGAATTTCTTATGATGCCATTTAGGTTGACTAATGCACTAGTAGCTTTTATGGGCCTTACGAACAGAGTGTTTCGACCCTACCTGGATAAGTTCGTTATTGTATTTATAGATGACATCTTGGTCTACTCAAGTAGTAAGGAAGGCCATGAGGAATATTTAAGGATTGTCTTGTGGATTTTGAGAGATAAGCAGTTGTATGCTAAGTTTAGTAAGTGTGAATTTTGGCTAGATAGAGTGGTTTTCTTGTGACATGTTATCTCTGCAGAAGGAGTATTTGTGGATCCTAAGATGGTTGAAGCGGTGGTTTATTGGGAACCTTTGACTAACCCCACTGAAGTTAGGAGTTTCTTAGGGTTGGCAGGATATTATCATCGCTTTGTCTAAGATTTCTCTACAATTGCGTCACCTATGACTAAACTGCTCAGGAAGAATACTAAGTTTGAATGGAATGGTGAATGCCAAGAAAATTTTGAAAAACTTAAAGCTTGTCTAATGTTAACACCTGTTCTTACCCTTCCTTCTGGCAATGGAGGCTATGTTGTGTATAGTGATGCATCGAGAAAAGGGTTAGGTTGTGTTTTGATGCAGCATGAAAAGATGATAGCTTATGCATCTAGACAACTCCGACCTCATGAGTTGAACTACCCGACTCATGACTTGGAATTGGCGGCAGTCATCTTTGCCTTAAAAGTTTGGAGACATTATATGTATGGAGAGTCGTGCCAAATATTCACTGATCACAGAAGTTTAAAATATATACTTTCTCAAAAGGAATTGAATCTGTGATAGAGATGATGGATTGAACTACTTAAGGACTACGACTGCACCGTCAAATATGTAACAGTTCATAATATCGCATACTATACACGTGGCATAGGATTTTTTTTTACATATAAAATACATATACATCAACTCACATGTGTTTACTCAAATAAATTATAATTTCTACCCAACAGCATTCTTATTATACATGGTTAAAATATATTCATTATATATCATTACAACATGCACATACAATATGTCTTATGCAAATGAGGATGATGTCTAACCATACCGAGCTCGCCTCTGGCCCACCTGAGATCATTAGCAAATGCAACCCTGAGCTTTGTCTAACTATGCCCTGAAATATATAAATGCATGGAAGTGAGTTTGATACTCAGTAAGTAGTTATAAATACAATAGTACACATATACCCATTACATAAGAGTTGATTTAATGAGGTACATAATCACATACATAAGACACATTCTGATGATCATAATATAGTCTTTCAAATCTCTACTAAGTCCATAAACAATTACCATATAGATCTAAGAGCATTGGCACTACATCGAGTGCAAACAAGAGTCCGAATGAAGAAAGAGTAAGTGAGCAATAAAATGTCAAGCTCATTTTGAGAATCTTAAAGATAGATTCTAGCAAATCTCAAAACTTAGAACTTGTAGAGAACTCTTTAAGGTTTCTGTAGCTTCAAACTACACCTCATTTGGAGTCTACAGCTTAAGTTATGGTCAAAATATGAAGACATCAGTACGCAGGAAGAAGGCTGACTAGTGCCGAGTAAGCACGAGTCGGCACCATGACTTACAGGCATGACTCGGCATGAGTCATGCCGAGTCGGCAAGGGCGCACAGAGGCTCGCCTGACTCGACCCTTCAGATTATACTGTACTCTTTCGGCCATAACTCCCTCTACCGAACTCGGATTTGAGTGATTCAAAAAGCTATGGTAAGCTAATTCAGAGGGCTACAAATTTTATGAAGACATATGGACTTAATTCATTAACATAAATTGATAATAATGCCCTTGAAGTGGGTTATGATGTTAAAGCACATGACTCTAACTCAAATCAAGCTACCACAACACATGCTAAGCATACCAAATCACACCAACTCATTCATTAAGACATAATTCTCAATAATTCACACATTTCACCTTATTCCAAAGTATACATTTAAATTATGTATATCTCTATTCAACAATTTGTATCTGGCTGGACCTTTCCTCACATATTTCACCTTTAAGTGAAATATAGCACAACCAACATTACATAAGACATTTCCATTCAAATTCATCTCAATAAGCCAATATAACAACCATTCACCAATATTTAATCCAAGTTCATATTCATAACATTCAACCCACACAAATATAGTGTTCACTACACCACACACATATATCATCAATTACCAACTTCTCATCACATTTCCCATATAGGAATACACAATAATTTATATAAGAAGTTAGCATATGTACACTAAAGGTATTCATAATCACTTACAATAAGCACTTCTCAATAAATTCATAATTTTTAGTCTCGTTTGCCTTGCCAAATGACACTTAGCCAATTGACATAATATCAACTCATATATGTCGGCGGTCACTTAACCAATAGACATAATCAACCATTCTCGTATATTGACTATCACTTAGCCAATTGACATACTTAACAATTCATATATGTCAACGGTCACTTAGCCAATCGACCATAACACATTTCACGCTGTCGACGGTCACTTAGCCAATCGACTTAATCATAATTCACGTATGTTAATGGTCACTTAGCCAATCAACATACTCAACAATTCACATATGTCGACGGTCACTTAGCCAATTGACATAATCAATAATTCACATATGGTGATGGTCACTTAGCCAATCAACCATAACACATTTCACACTGTCGACAGTCACTTAGCCAATCGACTTCATCATATTTAACATAGTCGATGGTCACTTAGCCAATTGACATGTTTATCACACATTATATCCACTTTCATTCACCAATATAACATCATATATATACCCATTAAGCCAACTCAAGTTCACAATACATACTCACTTACAACCACAATTTCAATACCATCACATTTCATGTTTACTATGTTCAAGCATATACCTTATAATAATTTCATCAATCTAGACCTCATAACAAATACATCAACCTTGCACTCATATGCAAATATTAATCACATTGTAACATACCATAGTATTATCACAACTCAATATTCATAATTCATTCACATGCATTTCTTATAAATGCTAGTACATTTTCTAAACCAAGTCCACTATATATTTATTTGATATATCTCACAAGCAGTATTGTTCAAATAACATGCTTAATTTACCAAATACAAAAACAACAATAATATTTAATTCACACTACTACACATCCTTGTATCTCATTTATTTATAATAATAACTACTTGCCTCAAGTGCTTCAACTCCTTCAAAAGTAAAGCTCTCCTATTGATTGGTATCTCTTCTAACCTTATCAAAGCCTACACACAATTCACATATCAATACCACAAAGCAAGCATGACTCTTGCATGAAACTCAACTAAATGCAACTAAGTGCCACTACATATTCCATGTTTAATATTCCCAAATAATTCACACACAATTCTAAAAATTATAAAAATATTACTGAAGCTAGACCTATGGGTCTACTTCAAATCTTAACTAGAATTACTTGATTTGGATGTGTGTGGAATTAATTATGGATTTTTGAGTAAAATCGGGCAAAACAGGAAAACAGAGTTGGCTGGTGTAGCAAGAAAATGTCTGGCCAAAATAGACAGTCTTAACAGCAGAATTTAACTAAACTTAAAATACAAGAGTTGTAGAGGATACTCTGAAGTTTCCAGAACATTAAAGCTTGCTCTCAAATCAGAGGTCTACAACTCAAGATATGCTCAAAATACCAAGACTGATGCATACTGAAAAACAGAATCCGAAAATTGCAACATCAACAACCTAACTTAAATAACCAAAAATAAACACAAGCTTACTAAAAATAATGCTCAATCCACTTATAAATCTTCTTTAGCTCTCCAATTTGATTCCTAGATGAGTAGAGAATTGACAAAAGCTCCCAAACAAAACAAGAACACTCTTCTCTTCTACCTCCTCTCTACCATTCTCTACACCACCACCAATCACATTGTCCTATTTACCCTCTATTAGGTCCAATAATTAAAAGCTATTTTATCTCTACAAATAATATAATAATAATAATAATCAACAATTATCTCTTAATAAAATAATAAGTAAATATCTCCAAAATAACTCTACACCTTCTTAATGAACTTGGCTAATTACTCAATAATCCACATCTTTCTAACATAACAAATAACTCCAAACTTACCTTACAAAAATGCCCCTCTCTACAACCATATACTTTAAATCAAACTCATTTAAAGTTCACTATCTCAAAAGCATAAATTGCAATACAGACGTATGAAAAAGGGCGGGTGTTACAAAATATCATCCTAGGAAAGCTAATAAAGTAGTGGATGCACTCAGTCGAAGGTCTTATAGTAGTTTAGTTCATATAAGAGCAGTAAGACTTACTTTTCTCTTAGATCTACGATCTTTAGGAGTAGATTTCTTATTGAATTGTCCTGGAGCATTGTTAGATACTCTAAAAGTGAGGCCTTTACTAGTTAAAAGGGTGCAAAAAGCTCAAGTTCAAGACCAATATTTGAGCAATCAGTGAAGTGAGAAATGGCACTCGTATGGATTTCTCTCTTAAGGATAATGGAACTTTGATGTTAGAAAATAGATTATGCATACCTAACAAAGAAATTTTAAAAAGGGAAATAATGGAGGAAGCTCATTGCGCAGCATATTCAATGCACCCTAGTAGTACGAAGAAGTATCGAACTCTTAGAGAAAATTATTATTGGCAAGGTATGAAGAAGAATATAGCATATTTTATGGCAAAATGTTCGGTGTGTCAACAAATCAAAATGGAGCATCAATGTGCCTCTAGAGTACTTCAACCACTTCCTATTCCCCAATGGAAATGAGAGCACATCACTATGGATTTTATCTCTCGTTTACCTCAAACACAAGCAGGAAATGACTATGTGTGGGTAGTTGTGGATAGGTTAACCAAATCGGCACATTTCTTGCCAATAAAGATGGATTCTTCTTTAGACAAATTGGTAGAAATTTATATGAATGAGGTGGTAAGACTTCATGTTGTTCCCATCTCTATAGTATCTGACAGAGATCCGTGATTTACGTTAAGATTTTGGCCTAGTTTACAATATGCTATGGGTACCAAGCTAAAGTTCAGTACTACTTTCCATCCCCAAACTGACGGATAGTCTGAACAAACTATTCAAACTTTGAAAGATATGCTCAGAGCATGTGTACTGGAATTCAAGGGAAGTTGGGATAAACATGTGCCTTTGATGGAGTTTGCATATAATAACAGGTTTCATGCTAGCCTTCGTATGGCACCCTATGAAGCGTTATATGGAAGAAAGTGTAGGACTCCAATGTGTTAGGATGAAGCTGAAGAAAGAAAGCTTGTAGGTTCAGAGATTGTACAATTAACTACAAATAAGGTGCAATTGATTAGAAGTTGTTTGAGGGTTGCTTAGGATAGACAAAAAAGCTATGCGGATTTAAAATAGAAGGATATTGAATATGTAGTCGGGGAGAAGGTATTCTTAAAAATTTCTCCATGGAAAGGCATCATGTGCTTTGGGAAGCGTGGAAAATTAAGTCCTCGATATATTGGGCCGTATGAAGTTATTGAAAAACTTGGACCTATTACATATAGACTAGCTTTACTATCATAATTGTCCAAGATTCATGATGTCTTCCATGTCTCTATGCTAAAAAGATATAAAAGTAATCCTTCCCATATCCCACAACCTCAACCAATAGAATTAAAGGAAGATTTGACCTATGAAGAAGAACCTATAGAGATATTAGCGAGAGAAGAGAAAATTTTGAGGAATAAGGTGATTCCATTGGTTAAAGTTTTATGGAGAAACCACTCTAAGGAGGAAGCAACATAGGATAAGAAGATATGCAAATTTAGTATCCCCATTTGTTTCCCTCATAGGTATGTGAATTTCGGGGATGAAATTTTTTAAGAGGGAGAGAAATGTGATAGCCTAAACCTAGGTCCTTATTAAATATTATTGTAATAAGATAGAATTAGGTTGCAAATAGAATTATGGACTAGATTGTATTATAAATAAGTGTGAGGGCCTTTTTACTTATTTTGGAAATTTAAGGGACTAAAATGGATATTTACCAAAAAAATGATTTAAAAAAAAGAGAAGCAGAGCTTCTCATTCATGCCATTTCTTTCTTTCTTCTTTCTTCTTCAATTCTTTTCTTTTTCTCAAACTTACAATTCTCAACTTTCAAATATCAATTCAAGGTTTCTTATTACAAATTCAAGAGTATAAACAAGAATTTCTGGTAAGTAAAAGTTAAATTGATTCTAGTTTTTGAATTTAGATAGAATTTGTTATTTTGATTGAATTTTTAATTTTTAAACTTGTTTCTGCTAAAACAGACCCTCTATGATGTTTAGAATGATGTTTGGGATTGATTTTGGTTGGATTTTTGCGTTTTGGGTTGTTATAGATCAAACTTTTATATTTTTGGGCCGCAGAGGCAGAGCCTTAGTGCTGCAGAGGCGCTGCCTCAGCATAGAGGGGGTGCCTCAGTGCTGCAGAGGCGGCACCTCAGCACTGAGGAGGCACCTCATCAGCCTCCCGAGGTCCCAAAACCCCAATCCAATAAGGTGACAATTAGTTATTGTGGTGATATTTATTTGAGTAGTAATATTATATTGGGTATTAAGGGTTAAATGAGTATTTAATATTATTGTCTTTTTGGTGATGATTATTAATTAAAGTAAGAAGACTTTAGGGCCTTATTGGTGGAGGTTTTGGATTGGTATAGTGTGTGTATGTAACACCAGTATTTTTATATGCACTATTCATGCATATTATTTTCATGACATATAAAGTAAAGTTATGATTTATACTTAAGTGTGGATATATGTATGTTAGTAGAGAGGGGCTTTATTATAAGAGAAGTTTGGGTTGATTTGGTCAAATAGAAAGTTGAGGATTTATTTGGTAATTATCCTATTTTATTAGGGAGGTATAGAGATTGGTAATATTATGTAGTATTTTAATTAAATAATATTGTAGAGAATTTGGTTGATATTATCTATATTATTAAGATATTTGTGTGATATGTAATAATTAGGGGAGACTTTTGAGAGAGCAAATGGTATATTTTCATGGTGGTTTTTATTTGATATATTTTATTGTATGTGTATGTTGTGTGTTAGAAGAAGTGTAGAGAATTCATTAGGGAGAGAAGAGAAAAATTGAGAGCTTTGGGAGATTTGATAATTCTCTACTCTTCTAGCATCATTTTTTGGGGAGATTAAGAAGATAAATTGGCCATTTTTGCATCATTTTAGGTAAGCCATGTAGTTATTTTGATTATGTGAAGCTTGGTTTTGATGTTGTAAATTCGGGTTTGTTTTTCCATGTGCATAAGTCTTAGTGTTTTGAGCATAACTTGACTTGTAGACCTCTGATTTGAGCAAAGTTTAATGTTCTGAAAACCTCCGAGTGTCCTCTACAACTTTTATGTTTTGAGAAAAGCCAAATTCTATGGTTTAAGGTAGCTGGCACAGCAAAAAAATTTCATGCCCCAAGCTGTCACTCTGTTTTTCCTGTTTGACCCGGTTTTACTCAAAAATCCATAATTAATTTCACACACCTACAAATTAAGTAATTCTAGTTGGAATTTGAAGTAGACTCATATGTCTAACTTCTGTAATATTTTAATAAATTTTAGAGCTGTATGTGAATTATTTAGATTTATTGAACCTAGACTTTGGAGTTGCACTTAGTGGAATTTTGTGGAGTTCAATACAAGAGTTATGCTTGCTATATGTATTGATATATAAATTATATGTAGACTTGGATAAGGATGTTGGAGGCACTACTCACTAGGAGAGTTATGATTTTGAAGGAGTTGAAGCATTGTTGTAAGTGATTATTAATATAATAGTATATATGTTAATTCCCTTGAATAAGAAAAATAAATGGCTATACATGAAATGAACAAGATAGGTGATGTGAAATGAATAAATATAGTATGGTATGAAGTGAAATATGCTTATTAAAATATGTGATGTCATTTGAAGTGATGGTTGATTATTAAAATGTGGATTGTGCACATATATGAGAATTATATTGCTTTATATGAATTGGACAATTATGTGATGAGATATATATATTGCATGAATAATTTGGTAAATATGTGATATGGTATAATATATACATAATATGTATATATGGTGAGAATGTTGTGTTGCATTGAATTGATTGATTGAATAAGGTGAAAAATAAAATGATGTATATATATGTATATATATATATATATATATATATGTGTGTGTGTGTGTGTGTGTGTGTGTGTGTGTGTGTGTGTGTGTGTGTGTGTGTGTATTTTAGTTATGAGGCCATTAATTGGTCAATTGAGCATGTGTGATGAATATTAGCACCTTATGTGCAAGCTACTTATAATAGTAAGGTGATACGAATAATGTTGTGACTTTGGTGAAAACGCATGCATAATGGATTATTGAGAAATGATTGATTATATATGCATATGACATAATGTGAGGAATATATGTGTGTGGAGTTTGAGCTCCACGATCTGAGATTGAAAGGGGTAGAGAATCTCAGGCCATTCATGTGATAATTATATATATGCGCATACATGTGAAATCTGAGATTGAAAGGGGTAGAGAATCTCAGGAATGGCCACAGATATATGAAAAAGAAAAAGGAAGAAAAGACAGGCAAAAGTGAGGTTGTGCATAATGTGTGTGAACGTGTGAGAAGAATTAACAAGCATAATCATGCATTATCGTATTATGGATGTATAATGTATTGTGGAATGTGGCTTTAATATGAGATTGATGATTTTAGAAATGTGAATTGTTTAGTAGTGTGAATTGGTGTATATGAGACACCAACAATGATGTTTTAATGCTTAGAACTCTTGTTGTGACTTGAATTAAGTCATATTCATATGCGTTGATATCATTAGTCACTTCAAGGGTATTTTAGTCAATTCATATAAATGAATTCAGCCCAGGTGTTGTCTTCATGAAAATTATAGCCCTCTTAGTTAGCTTTCCATAGCTTTTTGAATCACTTGATTCCGAGTTATGTAGAGGGAGTTATGACCAAAAGAGTGCAATATGGTCTGCAGGCCATGTGCCAAGTACAGACTTTAAGGCATGGCCGTACGGTTCCAGAGAAAAATGGCAAGAATCAGGCACAGCCATGCCAAAAAGTGTCACGGTCGTGCAACAATCGGGCGCAACACTTGTAGGATTGTAGTATTTTGACCATAACTTAAGCTGTAGACCTCTAAATGAGGCGTGATTTGATTCTACAGAAACTTTAAAGAGTCCTCTACAAGTTCCAAGTTTCAGATTTGGTAGAATATATCTTTAGGGTTCTCTAATTGAGCCTAACAATTTATTGTTCACTTCCATCTTTGTCAATTGGACTCCTATGCGCAGTCTAAATGTCAAATTCTTGTATTTAGATGTGTTGCAATGTATTCTATATGTTTTTCTTAATTAGTTCTTGAGAAGAACCATATGTATGGTTGTATTAATAATTTTTTATTGAGTCGCAAGCTCATTCTTTTACAAATTGTGGTTTTCAGGCAATAGTTAAACTTGCTTGAGGTGCGAGTTGATGAAGCTTGAAGTGTACTCCTTTATGAGTACAGGTGGATTAAAGGCAGGCTTGGTGTCGACATTTTCATCCTCATGAGCATCATCATCATAACATTCAAACATTTTATATTTGAACAATATATCTATTTTGATTTCAAACTATGTATGTACATAAAAGTATAATGTATATATTACAAGAGCTTGGTATAAATACATGTCTTTTGAGAAAATTTTTCACATGCCACATGGTTGATGTAATGTATGGACACTTGTATGTAGTACTTAGAATGTGCTACATTAAGTGGTATCAGAGCGGGGATTAGATTTTCTTGGGATGATAAAGCATGATGTATACATGACATATCATGCATAAGTTGAGAAAACATGTAGTTGATGTGCGTTGCATATCTTAGGATGGATGAACACCAAGTGCCTCGCATTGATCCCGAATAGTCATTTGAGTGAGTTCATTGGTAATACTTGTGCATGTTCTATATGAACTTAAAATTCTATTTATAACCTCTTCATAAGATGTATGTTCTTATAAATTAGTGAATTATTTTAGAAATGAGAAGAATAAGTCTAAACAGATAGACAATACTGTTAATGCGAACTATGAAATATAAGAGAATAAGGTGCAAAGATTTTTACAATCTTAGTGGTTCCACCATAGTAAATGATAATTATAGAATGCGAAAAAAAATTCTAGATTGAATTAATAAGTATTGATAAAAGGAGAATTAGTTATGCAGTGTCATAGATTAAGCAAAATATGTGATGTAAAGATTAATATAAAAGCATTGTGATTATGGCAATGCTCATGTATTACTAGTAATAGTATATTGGTGATGCTCAGTTAGATGCAATTATAGTATGGTGGATAATTGAGCTTTAATTGAAATTTTTTATAGAAGTGTAGTTGTTTATTTACAGGATTGGCCCTATTTTAATAGGGAGATGTCTATATTTTAGGGGAGGTTCTGCTAAATTTTTGGTAGATTCCTCATAAAATTGTACTTCTGTCATTAGGTTCCTATGATATAGGTTTGTGTGCAACTGATGAGTAAAAACAAAAGAGATTAGAGAGAGGATTGACTTTAGAGATTTGAGACATAGTTTTAGAAGCTAAAAGAATTTAGGTGTCAAAAAAGTGAATTTAAAAGATATTATGAGCATTTAAATGGTTAACTAAGGAAGAAATATGTAATAGAGAATTTGGAGAATTTTAAAAGATGAAAAATTGATGGTAAATTTATGGAGGGTGCAATATTACCAGGATGCAATTGTAATAATGATGGTAAGAGATATTTAGAAAAGTGTTGGGGTCTTAAGTCAATGATATGTTATAATTGTAGAACATCAGATCAATTTATTTAGGATTGTTCATTTGTAAGAAGTGATAGAAGATCACAATTAATTGTGGTAAGTGGTAAGAATTTTGTTTAAAACTATTATCTATTTTGAAATGTGTAAACTTAATAGTTATGGAGTTGAAAGAAGAGTAATATTATTTTGAGAATAAATTGGGTATGAAATTATCATGATATTATAATTTATTGTGTAAGGAGATAGTTATTCACATTCAGGAGTAGAGAAATATGGAAGTAGTAGGTGAGGGAGAAATTGTACACGCTTGATGATATTAATTCTATTTGTGTAGAACCAAGATGTTAGGAAGTAATTATATACTGATTATGCATTATTAAGCTACATTCTGATGAAGGCTAATCATGTATCATTTATTATTAATGAAGTGAGGACTTATTTGATTAATATGAAGATATTACAGTGTTTTGGAGAAGAATGAATGTGAGAGCAGAATGTTCTATTGACGAGACAATATTCTGGATTTGGTATAGATATCATAAATTCTGATTATTTAATTGGGAGTGATTAATACATTAGATATGAGTATGATATAAAAATAATAATAATAAATTGAGAGTGAGGAAATTACTTTCTTTAAGAAAGAAATGATGAGGGGAATGGATTAAAGTTTGTTAGCAAAGTTATGGAAGTTATATGATTCATATCAAGATTTTAAGAGAAAGAACAATAGTCTATATATATATTCAGACAGTTATAATCGTGTAAGGAGACTTTCTCGACTTATGATTTAAAACTCTTATTTAGTATTTATCCTTCAGAGTGGAAGGACATTAATTGTGGTAACCAAAATGTCATGAACATCGCATTCTTGCTATGGGTGGTCAACAAGAAAACAACATGAAAGAGATGATGTATAGAAATGGAATATCATTCTTACAGAAGTTACAACCACCAACGGTATTAAATAGACTCATAGTGCCAATTCCTGTAAGAGATCAGAGTTACATAATTTGTGTATGATGTTATTATAAATTGAACTGTGGATAATGGATTGAATTGGATGAATTAGAGTGTAAGTGAGATGTATGGTCATATATAGGAGTTATAAAGAATAAGGAATATTTGAACAGTTAGAAGAACTCTCACTTGTTGAAATGGGAAGTAGTTTGGTAAGTACTTATTAATATGATGCATATATTGAGATGTGTAATTGAATATACCATGGAAGATGGTGAATGATATTAGTAGCTTTTGACGAGAATTGGTGTGAAATGATTATGTTTTGAATCATGAATTATAATGAATATTATATTCGTGTATGAGAAATATTAATATAATGACCTATTATGATGCAATCGTGTTAAATTGTATTGTATATGATGTGTTGTGTTTCACAAGAAGGTAAAATAAGTAAAAAATTATGTGAGAAACACACCAATTGTGGCTTTGTGTAAGGTAATGATACGAAAATGGTTTTGGTAGGATATTGATCAAATGAGATGGAAACGTGAATGTATACATTATTGCATTTATGTGAATTTTTATGAAATGCTATCCTATTTGTTAAGATGAATGCAACATTAAATAAAGTCTTGTGATTCATGTAATATATATTAAATTGCTTATTGAGTATAATTATATTT
>CATIWO010510855.1:0-19511 GCA_949673435.1 Macaranga tanarius
CGTGTTCAATTCTGGATAAAAATGCAGGTTTCAGCACAGCTTGTGTCATGTCGTGCTCCTGCCTGTATTCCCCTTTGGACATAATGATAGCCTCGAACACACCTTGAGTCATATCGTGTCTTAAGCCATGTCTGCATCCAATATGAAAATAAGGCACAACAATATCCAAAAACTCAAAATAATGATGCCATAGGCTAAATTCAAGTTACATATTAATAGCTTATTCATTAATGATATTACAATGCTATTAAAATTTTATTGTTGTTGATATTGTCCATATTAATAATATTATTATTATTATATATATGATTTTATATGATAAGCTATAATTTTGTAAACGATTATTTATTTATTTTCATGATGATATTATTAATATTATTTTTTCAAACATGCATGATTTATTTATTTATATTGATATAATTCCAAAGAAATGTTTAGTTTTATTTTATTTTATTTTTAAAAAAACTGAAAATGGGAATGTATTAATTCAAATCGCCAAATAATACATCATAAAGTAATTGAGGTGGGACAGACTCCCACTTATACAGACCAGACATAGAATTAGTCGCTCTAGCAAGACAGTGAGCAACTATATTCGCTGATCTAGAAACATAAGAAACCTGACAATAAGGCATTTCTTGAAGAAGTAAAACACAGTTTGCAATAACAATACAGAATAAGGAATTATCATGAGCTGGTTGTTGGAGAGCTTGAACCATAGAGAGGGCATCTAACTCTATGACCACAGGCTAGATTTGTAAAGATTTAATCCAACTGAGAGCTTCTTTAAGACCAATAGCTTTAGGGAAAGTAGGATCATAAATATTAGAATAAAACGACTGGTTCTTAGCAGCTATGAAGTTACCTTGCCTGTCCCTGATCACACACCCATAGCCTATCTTAGAAGAGCTAACAAAGAGAGCAGCATCCACATTACACTTAATAGTCCCTATTGAATGTTTTTCCACCGAAGAGCAGATGAATGATCGACCCTAGAAACCTGACTGTTGGATTTAGCTTAAAAGGCAGACCATCTAATATGGAATGACGAAGCATCTGTCATTAATTTTGTAAAGGACAATCTCTTATTATGCCATACAACTGAATTTCTATGCTGCCAAAGCTTCCACATAATCATAGCAAGCAAATTCTAATCTAGAGCTGAACACCTTTGAAAGGTAAAAAAGAACCAATCCACAAATGTCTCCACATTTCCAGGACAAAAACCCAAGGGCGAAGAATACCAACAATCAATAACAAAGGGACAAGAAATAAAAATATAGTACATAGATTCAAACTTACCATGGTAGTAAGGACAAATAAAAGAGACTTCGACATTGTTCCTCAAAAGATTATCGCAAGTTGGGAGAATATTCCGACAAGCTCTCAACACTAGCAACTTAACCTTTGAGGGAACTTTAAGTTCTAAACCAATTTCTAAATCGCAGTGTTTCCACCACCATAAACTAATGAAGACATAACAAGCTCATTATAAGCACTCTTGACCATATAGATACCCCGCCTATCAAAACTCCAAAACCAAGTATCAATCCACCTAGCTCTACTTAAAGGGATACTCAAAATTAAACCAGCATCCCTCTCATTAAAAATATCTTTAATTAAGTCCTCACCCCAACCCAAACCATAAATCTGCATAAGCGAAGCAACCTGAACAACCTGAATATTTGGACTAACACAGAGGTAACATAAGGATTTTGAACATCCGGAAGCTAAGGATCTACAATAACAACAGTGCTTTGCCCATCCTTAATATGCCTCGCCAAGCCCTTCTTAATAAGATCTTGGGCAGCTAACAAGCTCCGCCAGGTGTAGCTAGGATTATCACCCAGCTTAGCTTTCAAAAAGGAATAATTGGGAAAATACCTTTCTTTGTAAACCTGAGAGACTAAAGAGTTAGGAAAGGTTAAAATATGCCACCCTTCTTTGCTGAGAATAGCTAAGTTAAATTCATGAATCTTTCAAAATCCTAACCCACCACATGATTTCCTGTAACTAAGATTAGCCTAACTCAACAAATAAATACCTCTTTCATTACTATGAAATTTGCCCCACCAAAATGAATTCATCATCCTCTTTAACTCAGAAGAAAGCTCAAGCTGAAGCAAGAAGACTCTCATGGTGTAGAAAGGAATAGCTTGACCCACCGCCTTGAGGAGAATCTCTTTACCTGCTTTAGAGAGAAACTTATTCTGCTAGCCCTGTAAACATTTCCAAACCTGATACTTGACATAACAAAAAATTTTAGATTTGTGCCTACCAATCAAAGAAGGTAAGCCCAGGTACTTACCGTGATTAACAGTGCATGTCACTCTAAGAAAGTTACATATTTGATTGTATAAAGGGGCAATAATATTCTTATTAAAGAAAATAGAAGACTTTTAGTCATTAATCTTCTGACCTACGGTAACCTCATATTGCTTGAAACAATGCCTTAGCACATCACATTCATCCAAATTTGCCCGGAAGAAGAAAACGCTATCATTGGCAAAGAACAAGTGATAAATCTCAGGTGCATCCCTAGCCACCTTACATCTATGAAGAGAACCCATACTAACTTGCTTCTGGATAAGCATAGAGAGCCCCTCAGCACAAAT
Source organism: Macaranga tanarius (assembly GCA_949673435.1). Taxonomy (NCBI): domain Eukaryota; kingdom Viridiplantae; phylum Streptophyta; class Magnoliopsida; order Malpighiales; family Euphorbiaceae; genus Macaranga; species Macaranga tanarius. The sequence goes on from CATIWO010510855.1 coordinate 2,616, forward strand.
AATAAAAAGGTAAGGAGATAAAAGGTCACCTTGGTACAACCCTCTACTATGAACAATAGGACCCAAAAGCTGCCCTCCACAAGCAATATAATAAGAGATAAAAGACACATAAAGCATGATTAAATGATAAATTTCCAATGAAAACCCATCTTCTCCAACATACTTCTAAGAAAATGCCACTCAATATGGTTATAGGCTTTGCTCATATCAACTTTAAGCATAGCCAAACCCTTCTCCCCTTGCCTTTTCTGATTAAGAAAATGAGTCATTTTAAAAGCCATAAGAATATTATATGTAATGAGCCATCCTTGTATGAATACACTATGGGAATCAGAAATGACATTAAGCAGAATTATTTTTAATCCATTAGTTAAAACTTTTGCCACCACCTTATACAATATATTGTATAATGAAATCGGCCTCAAGTCTGCCAATAATTCTGGAGAATCCTTCTTAGGGATCAAAACAATAGTAGTCTTATTCAGACTTACGAAAAAAACACACCCATTCAAGAAGCTCAAACAAGCCGCAGTCATATCACGACCCATAATACTCCATAATCACTGATAAAAGGCGGGGTTCATACCATCAGGTCCTAGGGACTTATTAGGATACATAGAAAAGACAACATCCTTAATCTCCGGCTCAATGAAATCATAAATAAGAACATTATTATGTAAATTAGAAACATAAGGAGAAATAACATCGCAAACCTCTGCACTAGATCCAGAAAAGGAAGTAAAAAGAGACTCAAAATAATCAATGATAAGATAACCAAGCCCTAGATCTCAATCTCTCTAACACCCCTCATCATCTTTAAGTCGTCGAAAAGAATTATTTTTCCTACGAGCAAAAATAAATACATGGACAAATCTAGAATTGGAATCTAAATACTGGAGCTAGTGTTGCTTGGCTTTTTACTTTCAAAAGTCTTCTTACTGACCTAAAATAGATAAATATTCCTTATTTATTGACTCCAACTATTGAATAAAAATAAGATCCCTAGCTTTGTGAAGACGTCGCATCTTTGATCGATAAATATCCAATCTGTTCTTAAAGCTCTTCGTTAAACTCTCACCCCAGTTAACTAAGGCTCTACCACAACGCTCAATTTTGTTTAAGATGAATGCATTAGGCTCAGAGGACTAACTACGAGAAATAACACTAGCACATTCCGCCTCTCTAAGCCAAGAGTTCTCAAAATTAAACCTTTTAGTACGCACTTGATAAATTTCCTTAATAATTTTAAGAAAAAAGGGAGAGTGGTCTGAGAGAATGGCAGTAAGATTGATAACCTTTTCCTCTAGAAATTGCTGACACTATAAAGAGTTCCCAAAACTATGATCTAGTTTCTTTTTAACTTTCTCACCCGAAATAAACTTTCTTTCCCATGTGAAAGGATACCCAATAAAGTCAATCTCATGAAGATCACACTCTTCGATCACATTACAAAAACCTGAACTTAACCACTGAGGATGATCACCACCACCCCTCTTCTCATTTGAAGACATCAAAGTCGTTAAAATTCCTAAAAATCACCCACGGGAGATTTGACCGATCTCTAAGATGACGAAGTATACTCTATGAATCCCAACGTCAATTTCTTTCTAGAAGGACATAAAAGTCTGTGAAGTGCGAGGAACCTAACTTACCCATAGAAACCTCCACATCAATATAATTAGAAGAATAACTCAGTAACCTAGCCATCCCTCTCTCCTTCTAGAACAACGCCAGGCCACCCTTATTACCAACACTATCAACAATAAAACTACCATAAAATTGGATTTGCTTTTTAATGGGCTTAATTTTCTTATGACCTACTATAGTTTCCATTAAAAATACTAACTTGGGTTACTTAGTAAAAATGAGATCCTTAAGAACTTGAATAATTCATGGGTTCCCAAGCCCACGAATATTCCAACTGAGGGTACTCATTGGTTCTGGTGGGCCTGGACACTAGGTCCCACCATTAACAAGTTTTTTGGATCATTTATAACTTTCATCCTAAGCTTATTAAGTCTTTCACCATCAATAGAGTCTAAAACCTTCTCTCCTTCATAACAACGTCTTTTGCTTTCTAAAATTATAATACCTTCCTCTTCTTAACACTTTCATTTGAGAACAAATCCCACCAAATTTGAAATGGCCATATCCCCATTATGTGCGCTATTGATGCCTATCAAACTATGATCTCCTTTATTTACGCCCTTACCACGATTACTTACCACAGAAGAGAATCTAATAGAATCAATAATCATCTGATCACCAGTACTGCCATAACCACCCAACACCCCTTTCGGAACATTTGAGCAAAGCCACTTTGCTCCATCCACCCCCTTATTCCTTTGACTACTTTCATTTAGCCAAGCCCCATACATATACTCTGATTTATCAACTGGAGCATTATATAACTTTTCACAAAAAGTATCAGTATGTCCAATAAGACCAAAGTAATGGCAAAATTGAGGCAATCTCTCATACTGAAAGGTAACACAAAACTAATCCCCACAAGATTTTTTTCAGGCGTATTCTCCATTTCAAAGGGATTCTCACATCCACAGTAATTTGAATTCTTAGAAAACTCTTCCACATACCGTCGAAGTTCTTTGGATCTGATGCAATAACCCCCCAATATAATCTCCAATCATCTTACAGATATTTTCTGACATAAATCCTATAGGACATTATGGACTTAGAGCCAAATAAACATATGAAACAAAGGAACCTTTTTAGGTTGTTCATTCACTTCCAGCCTCTTATATAGCAGAAGAAAATGATCAAATGTCTAAGGACCTCGATTTAGGACCCTTTGAATATTCAATTTATGGAAGAATTAAAATAGAAATACCTGGGACCTAATCTCTTTAACACATACCCCTTTCACTGGTTTCTAAAACGAAGCGAGAGTGTTCTGCATGGATAGAAAATGTATACTTTTATCAGTGAGAAAATGGCCAACCAAGCATAAATATGAATCAAGGGCCACCTCGCCCACCTCTTCCTCCTCTATAACCCCTCCTTCTTCTTCCTCCTCTTGAAGAGACAAATTAACCCACTTTTGTTGGACCCCTTCCATTGTAACCGCACTACTACTAGCCATAAAAGACAAAACAAAGAGACAAAATCCTTAAAAAGAGAAGAAAAGAAAACCTAGTACTTATCAACAAATAAAACAAGAGAGAAAACTTGTCAAAGGACAAGACATACATTTATAATTAAGAAGGTTGAGTTTAAGAAGGAGATTACAATGCTATTAAATTTTTATTTTATTTAATTTTTTTAATATAAATATTTTAGAGAAACTGGTAGAACAGGCTACCTGCTAGGTGTCACTAAGACCATATGTGAATAAGTATTAATTTGTGTGTTTGGCCATTAATTGATTGATTGTGTGCCTCAGTCAAACTATACTCTCTAGGTGAATATGTGATCAATATTGGATTGTGGGCCTTGGTTGAGCTTTGTTCTTTGGGCGGATATAGAACTATTATTGGATTGAGGTAGAATTACTGTTATTTACTGTTGGACCTGGTCAAACTTATTCTCTCGGTGCCGATAATATTAGATTAAGAGACCAACTGTAGTTGGACTCTGGTCGAGCTTGCTCTTTGAGATCGATAGTCATTTTGCTTTAAAATAGTCAAAAGGCTAATAGATGTGAGGTTTAGGGTTCTACCATTAATTTTCCACCAATAGTTTTTGATTAATATTATTACTCACTTATTATAAAATTTATGAAAGAACAAATATTTCGATAAAGTATATTTCATGGTTTTAAAGAAATATGTGAGATTTTAATAAGTAAATGATTTTAATTATTAATGAATTTTTTTATGTATTTCTTAAAGATTTTAAAAATTAAATTGTTTTAAAGAATTACAAATAAACATTTTAACACTAGTATGCATTTCTTAATATTAATTTATTTAGTAAGGTCTCACTCCCCTAAACTTTAACTTTACAAGATTCTCTAGTCAGACCTATAATTATCTTCTTCTGCACCAGAATTCTTCTTCGTTAGCTTTATTGTGTATAACTTAATTATTGATATCAATTGCACTTGAATACTCTAGACACCATAGTATTTGTACCTCACTTTTATAATCACACATTCTTTACTTGTGGAAAATTACTGGTAATTAAAATATGTAAATTGGTAATGTGATATGAAATTTTGTATGAACTTTGCTGTCACTATTCACAAGTGTGGGATAGTCCGGTTATAGGGGAAACTCTGTCCAATTTTTCTTAGGATTTGTTATTTTATTAATGAATTGAATATTAGGCTTACTATAGGTTTCAGAAGCAAATTGCTTCCCCATTCCTTAGTACTGGTCATATGCCCTTAGGTTCGCGTTGTGATAAAGTTAGTATCAGAGTATTGAATCGGTTTGAAATATTCTAAAGTATTTAGAATTATAAAAATTGATAGAAAAAATAATTGGTGAACGAATGCTTTTATGAACATACTAATTAGAGGAAATGAGATTTAATTATGATTATGGTTTTAGAATTTGTCAATGATAATTAGTTTATTAAAGTTGTGTGTGCATTAGAAATGGAATTTGTATTTAATAAAGTTGTATTTTGATTTATTCCTTTCAATAATACATGAATGATTTATGATGGAGGTCGAGGTGTTAGCATAAATAATGATAGGAATATAGAAAAAATTGGAAAATAACTATTTTTGGAGACCTAATAATTGTGGATCTGAGGTTTAATTAAGGTTATGGTTGATAGATATTGTAGACATTAACGAGTCTATTGTGAGTTCTACGTTTATTAGTTTTTAGAATATATATCTATGATAAACTAGATCAAATTATTCCACTCTGTAAAGTAAAAATTAATGAACAATAAAGGTTGAGGACAAGTTAAAAGTGGTTTATTGAAAAGTTATTTATATTAAGAATTTAAATGAATGTTTCGGGGATTTACATTTTACTACAAAAAGAATGAACATGAGAAGGGTTGGATCAAGAAGTGGAACTCATTGGTAAGTAAAATTTATTGTTTAGTTTAGTTAAATAATGATATGATAATAATAGTTTGGAATATGTGCTTATTATAGATATTTAGCAAGTGGAAAGGGCTATACATTGTGATATGTGCGTACTTTATGAATTATATGAGCTAAGAGTACAACAAGATAATGGTTGTACTAGTAAACATATAGAATAAGAAATAAAGTTTGAAAATTAAATAGTTATATGGAGTTGTTTTAGCTTGAAGAAGTTAAAGGTGTAGTCATAAGAAAGATGACTGAAGGATTTAATTGATTAAATAATAAGAAAGAAGTGTATATTTTGGACGTTAATTGGAGACTTTAGATTTTTAATGCTAATCTTTTATCAATTAAATAATGTTAGATATCTTGAGAGTATTAAGCTCAAATGTACTAGAGTAGTGCATCAAAGTGGCACAATGGAAATATAGCAATCGAACTCTTATCTAGATTTAGAATTGATAATAAGACAATTAACTATGTAAAGAGTTAATATAAGTATGCAAAATTACATGCCGTTAATATTTATGATGGTAGGCATTAAGCATAGGATTGATAAATGCTATGGATAATGAGAAATATTAAGGTATTGTGGTTATTAGTTGATAAATTAATATTATAGCAATAAAGAATAATAAAGTATTATGAGGGTAAATAATAATAATAATAATAAATTACCAAAGACTTTATATAGTTGACAACTTAAAAAGCTAATGTTATTGGAGAAACTTATAAGTGGATATTCCCTCATTTATTTTTAATTCACTTGCATTGAATTTCTAATGAATATGATTCCTTAGTTGTGTTATATTGAGCTTTTGGATGAGCAAATGAACTCAATTTGACTTAAAATATGGTGTGAAATTTTGTTGTACTATAAACTTAATGTACAAGTTGAATTAATGGTTAACATGAGCAATTTGGGTTGTCATATTTATGGTTAAAATTTGGATCTAAATTTATATATGTTTTGGTTGTGAAAATGGCTTTAGATTGCCCTGAAATTTACTACGAATCTTGGTTAGATTATACGTTTTACTAGAACATTAAATTGGAGGCTACATTGAATTTTAAACATGGTCATATGAATGCAAGTCTATTATAATATGAATTTGAGTTCAGAAATGTGTTTCATCAAGAGTTTCTTGTAGAGTAGATGTGCAAATGGTTCTAGATGGACCTAAAATTTTATCATACAGCTTGAAGACATCTTGTGCTAGAAGACAATATTAATTTAGGAAAGAAATTATAGCCTATGGAGAGGTTATAATGTTAGAAAAAGGTTATTTCATAAATCATTCTTAGTAGTACAGCCAAGAGCATTAGTTAATCTTTCGTTGAGTATTTGAGTTCAAATATTCTTGAATCAGTACTAGGGCATTTATTGTATACTTACATACATGTATGTACTATTTTTATGATGGATTAAAGGTTCGAATGTTGAGATTTTAGAGGTTAAATAGAAGATTAAGAATCAGTCCCCAAGGTACGCAATATTTATGACTGAATAAGTAAAGTTTATAAATAGATTTACGATGAACTTGAAAAGATGGTTGGAACTTGAAATTGAGAGGCTAGTTATGGTTTGAATTATATTAATGGCAGTGGAGATAATTGGTGAAGTTGATTTGAGGATCGGTTGATATATAAAAAAGTAGCAAGTGGATAATTACAAAACAAAGGTTTTAAATTTATATTATATAAATACATAATGATATATTCTTATATTATGTTATTTATTCTATATAAATTTATGGTTTTTTATAAATATTTTTTAATGAACATTAACTTACAATTATTATTTTAAAGATGGTTTGGCTTATATAATAAAAATGGGAGCAACTAGCAATATAGTTTTATATATGAATTCTAACATTTTTTAGCAAGTTATGATAGGTAAAATTGTATCAATGGTATTAGAAGAGTTAAATGATGTTAAATATTAGCTTTTATTGCAACATATATATATAATATTTAGTAGTTTTGATACAATATGGAAAAAAATTTTAAAATGCATATTAACTAGCATAAAATAGCTTTTTGTTTCTGCTTTATTTTACTTTTATCCACTCATTGCGTATTTTTATATTCACTCTCTTAGATTTTCAATGTTTTCAAATTTTTTTTAAAAGGAAATAGCTCGCTAAACTTATAGAACTTTATTCTCTATACAGTGTTTAGGTGAAATTAAGCAGATAACTTAGCAAGCTTTTGTTGATTTAAGTTTTTATGAGTTATATATCTAGTTAGGAATAGTTTTGTAAGGTTAAGTGCCTATGGTTCTCATGAGAGAACATATTGTGTGAAAAATTTAATCATAATACAGTTCGTTGGAACTTGCAATTTGTGGCTTATAATCTTAGTAAAAGCTTTAGTTTTAGCCATGTACATGATGAGTTTCTATTAGTATATAGCAAGTTACACCTATTCAATTTGAGAAATGACATAAATATAAGAAATAAATAAGGAAATTATTAGATTGTGTAGTAATTTGGAGAACTTTGAGAAAATGTCTTAGCTATAATTATGAGAGATGAAAAAGTTTTTAGGATATTGTAAAGTGGTTCATTGATTAAGGTACTATGGTAAGAGCCCAATTAATTTTAAGGATGAAATTCTTTTAAGGGGAGAAGAATTATAACACTCGTACCCTTGAACTTGTACCAAGTATTGTATCTAGATAGATTATGGCTTAGAATCGAGCCATTATTTATAATCGACCAAGGAGTGGGAATCTTTGAATTTTTATGACACTTAAAATGAGTTAAATTATAAGAAAATGAAGAATACGAAGTTGAGTTCAAGTAAAGGATAAGGATTTAAAATGTCAAGATAGATGTGGACTTAATTGAAATAAATAATTAGTCTAAAATGAAATAATCAAAAGTTCAAGGATTAATAAGTAATAAAATCATTTCATTAAGAATTAAAGGGTACATTTGTCAAGTTCCTAACCTAAAGAAAATCTAAAAAATTCCCTACTTTATCATATTATAAGTTAAGCTAAGGATATCAAAAAGAAAGGAGATATAAGAAGGAAAAAAAAGTGAAAGAAAGGAAAAGAGAAAAAAAATTCGTCCCACTTGCTTGTATATGAAATTGATGATTTGGAGTTCACATAAGGCTATTAAACTTCAATTTTCAAGACTCTAAGTCATCCTAAAGTGGTTGGAGGTTCAATGGGTGCTAGAAAAGGTAAGAAAGGCGCTAGTGCAAGCTAGGTAAATTATTAAGTCGGTTGTGTGAGTCTATAGGCTATTTGGTAAGTTAATATTTTGAAATATGTGTTAAGAATTTATGCATGATGGTATAATATAATTAATGATATTTAAAGGTGATTTATCCAAAAGATTTATATTCCTCGATAATTGGTATTTAAATAATATTGATATCAAGATTTAAAAGATGTTACTTATGTCTTTTTCGTTAGTGATATTACAATGCTATTCATATTTTCATTGTTGTTGATATTGTCCATATTATTAATATTATTATTACTATATATATGACTTTCATGTGATAAGCTATAATATTGTAAATGATTATTTATTTACTTTGATGATGATATTATTAATATTATTATTTTTAACATGCATAATTTATTTATTTATATTGATAAAATTCCAAAGAAATGTTTAATTTAATTTAATTTATTTATTTGTTAATATAAATGTTTTAGACAAACTGGTAAAATAGACTACCTAGTGGGTGTCAACAAGATCGTGTATGTACTAGTATTAATCTATGTGTTTGGCCATTGATTGATGGATTGTGTGCCCTAGTCAAGCTATGTTCTTTAGGTGAATATGTGATTAATATTGGATTATGGCTCTAGTCGAACTATACTTTCTAGGCGGTTATGGAGTTATTGTTGGATTGTGAACCGGATTGTGAACCCTAGTCGAGCGATACTCTCTAGCAGAATTACTACTTTTACTAGTTGGCCCAGGTCAAGCTTTCTCAATGGGTAATAGTAAAAATTGGATTAAGAGATCGACTATGGCTCGACCCTGGTAGAGGTTGTTCTCTAGGGCTGACAGTCATTTGAATTTAAAAGAGTCAAAAGGCTAATAGATGTGAGGTTTAGGGTTCTACCATTATTTTTCTACCAAATATATTTTGATTAATATTATTATTCACTTATTATAAAATTTATGAAAGAACAAATATTTCCATGAAGTACATTTTATGGTTTTAAAGAAAAATGTGAGATTTTAATGATTAAACGATTTTAATGGTTAATGGATTTTGTTATGTATTTTTTTAAGGTTTTTAACATTAAATTGTTTTAAAGAATTAAAAATAAACATTTTAAAACTAGCATATATTTTTTAATATTAATTTACTCAGTGAGGTCTGACTCCCTTCAACTTTAATTTTACAGGATTCTGCAGTCAGACCAATAGTTATCTTCTTCTTTAACTTTATTGTGTATAGCATAATTATTGATATCAATTTCATTTGAATACTCTAGACACTGCAGTATTTGTACCCACATTGTAACCACATATTCTTTATTTATAGAAATTTACTAAACAGATTCTATTTAACTTCTTTTGGGTAATTTTTGATGAATTAAATGTTTATATGTATGCTTACATGTTTTTGGTTGAGGTTAAGTTAGAAAATTTTGTGTTTAAGTTAGTATAATTATAGGAATAAGCCACTGAGGTGCCTTCTCAGTATTGAGACATCTCCTCAGTGTTGAGGTACCTCTTTAGTATTAAAGTACCTCCTCAGTATACTGAGGCATCATCTCAGCACATTGATGTGCCGCCATGTTGTTTAGGCATCGTCTGATCAACCCGTAGATGCCTCTACACTTCGACAAAACATAATTTTCAACCCAAAATCAGCTTATACTCAACCAAACCATTCCATAACACTTTATACTATATGTTGTACTCATTTATACACATTTGTAGCATCAATTTGATGTACATTCCACATTTTAAGCATACCACTTTCATAGCTTTCAATTTATAAGAGCAACATCATACAAAAAGAAAAATATTTAAAGAAAGAATTTGGATCATGAAAAGGAGAAAGTAATAAGAAACTCACTCATAAAAATTCTAGCAAAATAAAGCTTCAAGTTCTTCCCCCAACTTTTTGATCACCTAAGATTAACCAAATTCTTTTAATCTTGTTCAAGAATATAACATGCATGCCTTCAATTTTAATGATAATACAATATATAACCAAGATCTTATCTTAATCAATCTAAACCCTAGCCAAAACAAAACCCTAGCTATAGTTATTATTCTTCTTCTCTTCCAATTCTTCGTAAGTAGCTTACCTTCTTCTTCTCCTTCTTTTGAATTCTTTTTTATGTAAACTTTCTGTTTTTTCTTTTTTTTTTGCACCTCACCGCATCAATTTTCACTCTAACATTTACTTTCTTTTCTTCTTATGTTTAAATCCTTCCCCATTTGCTTGTCTTTCAATTGAATCTTTTTTAATTTTATTTTATCACAATTAAGTCTTTAATTAATTATTTTAACTAATTTGAAACCTTGATTAATATCAAATTAATTATACTAAATTCCCGACTTAATATTCAAGAATACATAATTTTTTACTTGAAATTTATATGAAGCTCTCTTACTCATGTCATAATAGATTTGGATACTGATGTTTAATGTCTTCTTCTTTTTTCTAAGTAGCTTCCTCATGAGAATAATTTTTCTATAACATCTTAATTAACAAAATAACTTTATTCCTTAGCACCTTTTCATCCCTAGCTAAAATGGCCACTAGCTTTTCTTCATAGCTCAAATTCTTTTTCAATTCCAATAGTTGTTCTTATAGAACATGCATGGGATCACTTCAACACCTCCTCAGCATTAACATATGAAATACATCATGCACTCTCGCTAACTTAGGCCGTAAGGCTAAACAATAAGCTAGCAGTCCAATATATTCCACTACTTCTTGTGTTTCGATACATCTTAGGCTTAATTTCCTTCACTTACCGAATCTTATTATGCTTTTCCATGGAGATATCTTTAAAAACACCTTATCACCCACATTATACTCAATATCAGCTCGCTTAAAATTAGCATAACTACGCTGTCTATCTTGAGCAGCTTTAAGATTCGCCCACACTATTCGGATATTATCCATGGTCAATTGGACCAATTTTGAACCAAACAACTGGCTTTCTCCAACCTCTTCCTAACAAATGGGCGTTCGACACTTCCTACCACATAGAGCCTCAAATGGTGCCATATCCAAACTACTTTGGTAACTGTTATTATAAGCAAATTTCATCAAAGGCACTTACTTATCCAAGTTTCCACTAAAATCTAAGGCATTGGTTCTTAACATATCTTTGAACACTTGTATCGTTCTTTCAGATTATCCATCTGTTTGGGGATGGAAAGCAGTACTAAACCTTAGTCTAGTACCTAAGTTTCTTGTAAACTTGGCTAGAATTTTGAGGTAAATCTTGGATCACGATCAGACATAATTAACACTAATGTTCCATACAACCTTATCACTTCTCGGATATATAACTTCACCAACTTGCTTAAACTATAACTAATCTTGAATGGTAAGAAATGTGTTGACTCAGTAAGTCGATCTGCAATCACCTACACTGCATCATTTTATTATTAAGTTTTCGGTAAACCAATTATGAAATCCATAGTTATATGTTTCCATTTCCATTCTGGTATTAGTAAAGATTATAACAAACTAGTTGGATGCTTATGCTCTACTTTAACTTGTTAACAAGTTAAGCATTTAGAAACATAATCTTCCATGTCTTTCTTTATTCCTTTCCACTAGTAATGCTCTTATAAAATTCTATATATTTTTGTACTACCTGTATGCATTGCATAAGCAGGGCAATCCGCTTCCTCTAAAATCTTTCTTCTTAAATCATCCATATTTAGCAAAAATATCCTTTTTTCCATTCTCAGCACTCCTTCATTGTCATAAGTCACTTCCTTATTCTTCCTATTTTTAATTTTCTCACACAACTTCTCTACTTTATCATCAGTTTTTTATGCTAGTAGTATCATTTCCATTAATGACGGTCTTACTTTCAAAGTAACTAAAAGACCTCCTAAAGCATTTAATCCAAATTCAACACTTAATCCCCTTAACTCTACTAATAACGACATTCTTACTACACGAATGTGGTTCAGATTTCTAGCTAATTTTCGGCTAAGTGCATCTGCTACTACATTAGCCCTACCAAGGTGGTACTCAATTGTATAATTATAATCCTTTAACAACTGTACCTATTGCCTTTGCCTTAAGTTTAGTTCCTTCTAGTTTAATATGTACTTCAGACTTTTATGATCTATGAAGATCCAATATGTTTCTCTATATAGATAATGTCTCCACATCTTCAATATAAAGATTTGTATAGCCAATTCTAAATCATGTGTGGAATAATTTTGCTTGTGTAGCGTTAGTTACCAGGATGCATAAGCAATCACCTTACCATCTTGCATCAACATATAACCAAGTCTTTATCTTAAAGCATCACTATATACCATAGATTTACCTTCTTTGATAGGTAATGACAATACTAGTGCAATAATTAACTTCTCTTTTAATATTTGATGACTTCACTAACATTTAGGACTCCATTCAAATTTTATATTGTCTCTTAATGATTTTATTGAAAGTGATGCAATTTTTGAGAAATCTTAGATAAATCTTTGGTAATAGCCCGCCAATCCTAAAAAAAATCACACTTATATCTCATTTTTAGGTGGTTCCTAATTCACTATCATAGAAATATTAATAGGATCAACATATACCTTTTCCAAGAATATCATGTGTCCTAGAAATACTACTTTATCTAACCAAAAATCACATTTACTAAGCTTGACATATAGTTGTTTACTCCTCAGTATCTCTAATATCATTTTTAAATGCTCTTTATATTCCTCATTTCACTTACACTAGGATGTCATCAATGAACATAATTATAAATTTATCTAAATATTATTTAAAAACTCAGTTCATTAAGTCCATAAATGTTACTGGTACATTCGTCAATCCAAAGGGCATTATCAGGAACTCGTAATGTCTATACCTTATTCTAAACGAATTTTTTAGAACATTCGACTCCTTAATTGATAGCCAGACCATAGAACTATCTTTAAAAACATTGTTGCCCCTTATAACTGATCAAACAAATCTTCTATCCTAGGCAGAGGATACTTATTTTGGACTATTAAATTATTTAGCTATCTATAATCGATGCATAACCGTTGATGAGTGTGAAAAATACATGTTTTAAGCACTCTATTTTATTGCATGTTAGGCTTATTAGTTGCATTAGTTAGTTAGTTTTTAGTTAATTTAGTTATTTTTGTTATTTTGTCTTAATTAGTAGGATTTATTTATTTTTAGATAATTTCTTTTATATTTTATTTTGTAGGATGCATTGGGATGAAGATTGGATCAATCCTTGAAGTTTGGATAGGCTAAAGACTCAAGATAAGGAGTTATCTACGTTGGGGATGAGCATGGCCGTGCTTAATTGTTGCATGGCCGTACATGAGACTTATTTATGACCATGTTACAGGTGGCACGGCCATGCCAAAATCAAGCACTGCCGTGCCACTCACAGAGCTCAACAATAAGTTATTTCTTGCGCAGCCATGCTATTTTCTTACACACCCATGCCTGACTTATGTGACAGCCCACGAAATGATGATTTTCAGCTGAAGATTAGATAGAAAGGGACTTATCTCTTATCTTTTGATTAGATAGAGTTTGAGAGGGGTTAGATTACCTTTCTCACTAGATCTTTAGGTCTATAAATAGGACCATTTCATGTTTATTTAAGGGTTGTTCTTCTTTTTGGATTCTACTTTTGTTTATGTTTTTATTCTAGTTTCTATTTTCAGAATACATTTACATTTTTTAATTCATAGTAGAAATGATACTTGGCTTGAAGTTAGAAGAGCAAGGCTTCTTGACATCATTGAAAAGGGGTTTTTCTTATATCACTCTTTTAATTATTTAATTATGTTCAGATTTGTTTTCATTTCTTGTTTGTTTTCTTTTCTCTTTAATATGAGTAGCTAGATCTTTTCTAGGGTTCTTATTCTGAATTGACCATGTGCTTATTGTGATTATGTTAGGTTGTTAGATTTAATTCATTGGTTGTTGTTGTGCTTAATGTCATTTTAGGACTAATCAACCTAGAATTGAATCAACACTATGGGCTTGATCGAGAGATAGGTTCTGTAGGAAATGGCAATAACCTATTGATTGCTTATTTAGTTGAGAGACAATTAAGTGAATCAATATTGATTAAAGGTTTTGTTTAAAATTAGTATTAAAATGCATTAAGTTGGTGAGAGCTGGTTAACTTAGTGTTAATTAATCTCCAATTAATTATAGATTTATCTGAGAGGAAAATCTATATTTTTATAAGATCCCTTCAAAATGAATTAAATAGACCTAGTTATGTAATCAATCCTTTGAAATGGTCAATTGAGAATAAGGAACCCTAGTTTTTAAAATTTGTATTAAATTTGTGTTTTTACTTTTCTTAATTTAGTTTCTTTGAAATTCCAAACTCTATTTCATTGTCTAAACAATCAAACATTGTGAGCAGTACAGTATTCAACTTCAAATCTTTGTAGGATGATATCTTTATTTACTACTTGATACGATTCTGTACGCTTGCGGATTAGTACACATCATATTTTTGGCGCCGTTGCTGGGGATTTGGCAAAGATTGATATTATAAGAAAATTGTGTTGCTTGATTTAGACATTATTTTTAATTTCATTTTAAATTGTGGTATTGTAGGAATTTGTGTTGGTTGATGCACACACGAAGTGCAAGCAAACAAGAACTTGAATTGATAACACTAGATTTGGAGTTTGAAAAGACAGTTCGTGAGAAAAAGAGACAAATAGTCATGTCAAAACACTCACCAAGCAAAATGGATGCAAGGGACTTAGAGAATGACCCGCCGAAGCTACAAGTTCTTTAAAATCCTCAGAATGGTCACAGAACCATGCGAGATTTTATGAGTCCTAATGTGCAGGGTGATCAGACACCAATTGTGAGGCTAGCGGTAGCAGCAAACAACTTTGAGATCAAGCCAGCTATGATCCAGATGATCCAGAACTTACCATTTAATGGGCTACCACATAAAGATCCATTTGGTCGTATGTCTAGATTTTTGGAGTACTGTTCTATCTTGAAGATGAATGGAGTACAACCTGATGCAATCCGGTTGATTCTCTTTCCATTTTTCCTAATGGATAGAGCAAAATGATGGTTTACAAGTTTTCCGCCCAACTCCATCAACACGTGGTAAGAGCTCTACACAGCCTTTTTCAATAAATACTTGCCACCTACAAAAGTGATGAGGATTAGAAATGAGATTAACTCTTTCTTTCAAAGAGATGATGAAACATTCTACGAGTGTTGGGAAAGATTCAAAGACCTTCAGAAGTAGTGTCCACCTCAATTGATTCCGTCATGGGATTTGGTGCAGTCATTCTATAAAGGAGTTAATCATGCAGTTAGAGTCAACATAAATATAGCAGCTAGAGGTACTATCATGTCAAAGATACCAGAAGATGCCTTAGATCTCTTTGAAGAAATGGCCAATACATAGAGTTTGTGGTCTAATGAGAGGACCATTACAAAGAAAGCTGGAGCAATAGAAGTGGACAGTTTAACTATGTTGAATGCAAAGCTTGATGCTCTAACAAAAAGGATGGACAATGTAAATGTGAATGCACTATCTACACTGTCTTCTGCATGTGAGCTATATCAAAGAGGTCATCCTACCATAGAATGTCAAATGATGCAAGGGATGACTACAGAGGGTGTCAACTATATGGGCAACTTCAAAGGACCTCAGAACCAAGTCTATGGTAATACCTATAATCCAAATTGGAGGAACCATCCAAACCTCTTTTGGGGCAATCAAGGAAACAACCAGTGGAGACCACAAGCACCACTAGGATTTGGAGGACAGAATATGCAGCAACCTCAACCTCAATTTCAACAAGACAAATGTTCATCCTCTAGAAGTTCAATGGAAAGCAAGATGGAGAAATTCATAGATGTAATATCATCAAAGATGAGCCAGTAAAATGAAGCTCAAAAGAGGATGGAGCAGATGATCCAAAATCACTCTTCTTCTATTCACAATCTAGAAGTGCAAATGGGGCAGATAGCAAATTCCTTAGCAATAAGGAATCGAGGTGCATTACCGAGCAATACATAGAAGAATCCAAAAGAGCAAATAAAGGCTATCACCTTGAGAAGCGGTACGAAGATCCAAACCCCAAAAGCAATAATGGAGTACGAAGAAAAGAAGAATGAAGGAAAGAAAGAACAGGATGATGAAAGGGTTGGGACACCAAAAGAACCGGAAGTAAAGGAAGAGAATAAAAAAAAGCTAAGCCGAAAGCACCACCAATTCAACCTTATGAACCTCCAGTACCATATCCATAAAGGTTGAAGAAAAAGGAGCATGACCAGCAGTTTGTAAAGTTTTTAGAAAGATTCAAGACACTCCACATCAACATGCCTTTGGTGGAATGTCTAGCTCAAATGTCGAAGTATGCAAAGTTCTTGAAAGAGCTAATTTCCAATAAGAAGAAGTTACAGGAGTTTGAGACAGTCACACTTACAAAGGAATGCAGTGCAATCATCTCAAACAAACTTCCTTTAAAAAGGAAGCAACCGGGGAGTCTTACTATTCCATGTTCTGTGGGGAATTTGTCATTTCAAAAATCTTTATGTGATTCAGGTGCTTCTATTAATCTTATGCCTTTGTCTATTTATAGGAAATTAGGACTTAGAGATGCAAGACTGATAAACATTCATCTACAATTGGTAGATAGGATAGTAAAGGAACTAGAAGGAATGGTGGAAGATGTGCT
>CATIWO010510893.1:0-17985 GCA_949673435.1 Macaranga tanarius
ATGGATAGATGAGCCCACCGGACGCATGCTCATTCATTGCTCTCTGCTGTAGCTGGTCCCCAACGTTTCATATCATAAAATGATTTTCTTTTCTCAAAATATAAATTATAGTAAGTCTTTATTTTGACTAAATTTGAGCAAGTTTTCAAAGAATGATGCTTCAAAATAAATCTAAATCTTAATGCTGAGATACGCCACCTTGTATAATATTCATGTCCACCAAAGGTATAAATAATGATTCAATTAGAAAAACTATATAAAAGGTGTTTTTATTTTTCATAAAAGTAAGTTATTTTAAATTTCAAATGAAAAATTGTGTTTGTACTGTCTGAAGAGTATTAGTATGATTTTTATTTATTTTCAAAGCTACTAATAAAATTAAGCAAGAAAAATGAGTTAAATTGAGCAAATGCAGCCGAAAGAATTTGATAACAAATAGAAAGGCATATCTAATGCCCGAGTTGAGCTTCAACGACAGTATAATAACCAATATTAGCAATGAGTGCCGAATAAGATAGTGAAACAAAAATGTAATCATAAAATAGCATGACCAAATGCTAAAAGTACATACAATTTGTAATTTTGGGCATATATATATATATAATTTTTGAAGTCATTAATATATAAGTGATGTTCAAAGAAAATAAAAAACGAAAGCAATATATATGTATTTTCATAGACGACAAAAGGGCCTAACTATTTCAAAATGGGTTTATGTTCAGTTCCATTCTTTGATAGTTCAGTTCTAACAGATATATGAGAGTAATTATTCACAACACCATAATTGATAAATGCAAATAAATAAATAATTAAAATCATAACAACATAGAACACAAGTTACCTAATTAATTTGTTTTAATTTGCTACCCTTACATAAACTTTTTTTTTTTAATTTGTTAACAGTGGTAGAAATTAAATTCTACATTTTAGAATATCTTTAAAAATAAATAGTGCCTAGACAATTTTTTTACAATTTACCTGATTTTTTTCTTACAGTTGCATGCATTAACTTAACTGTTTTCATAATAGTTCATAGATTTGATATATATGTTCTGTGTATTGCTTAAAAAATAAAATCTAAAATTTTATTCTAATTGTAAAGTTCTTTTGTCAATTATGTTTGTCTTTTTCTCCCTTCATGAAAAAAGAAAAAGAAAAGGAAAAAACTAAAAATGTTCTTTCAGCCACCGACCACTGATGTAAACTAATCGCTTAGCAAACATATAAATAAATTACAACTAAACAAAATAAAAGACACGAAAAATCTGTCCAAAAAAAAAAAAGCATGTGGTGTTTTGTATTATTCTGTAGTTGGAACCCTAATTGCTAACATGCCATTTTCCTTGAAATTAATGAAGTGACTGAAAGCTTAATGGCATAAAATTTTTCAACCCTTTAGTTGCATAGGTTAGTGGGTAGTAGGCAAAATAGGCCCTTTGGTGACACTCCTTTTCCAACTAAAAATTAATCGAATCTAATAGAAACCCACCCCTTTTAATTTTATCCTTTCAATATATTGTTATTGAATAGTCCTTATCCCTTATTAGTTTCTTAATTGTATTCATTGATTTCTTTTTTTCTTGCTAGAAAGAAAATTAAGAAAAAAAACCATGTCAAGACGATATATAATAAGGTGAGCTGTGATTGTTTGATTATATGTTGAGCATAATTGTACTGTGAAGAGTTACGGTCCATTTGGCAATGAGTATGTTGGAGAATTTCAAATGGGTTCAATGCATAATACACCAACCTATCACACATTAAAAGCCCTACATGATAGATTAATTCTACCAAAAAAAAAAATTATTTGGTTTAGGTTATATAATTATTTGATGTTAATCGGAGCTTAATTTTCTCCTTAATCCAAAATTATGCGGAAACAAATCCTTATGTTGAGTCAATGGCTTGTGTGCTAAAAAAGTAGTTGCTAGTCTCTTCTTCTTAGTGGCCCATATGAGAGATTAATTACCAGTGAAGCTTGGACCACATTCAATTAAATCTATATTATGGAGATTAATTTACAACAGTTGGGAAATATAAATACCAATGATTAGTCCTAATCAGATGGTAATTAATTAAACAAACAAAAGTTGAACCAATTAACTTTAGTGCAGAAATTGCTTACACATTTGGTTTTACCATCTCTTTTCCTAATCTTCTTTAATGTTTATATAAATCATAATTGACAGGAAGCTTCAAAGAAACTGCACTTGACTAGCTAATATATATCGTCATACATGCATCACGTATATGTGTTAATAATAGCCTCGATATACATTTCCTATCCAACATGAAATAAACCACAGATGAATATATATATAGCGTTCAGATTCTATAAATAGTAATACCTTGCAATTCTGCATGCACTTATAAATTGTCATAATTTTTATTTTCTTCAATTTCAAATGATAAAATTTGAACTCAGAACATAGTCTGCTTCTAATTAATTTTAGTGATGATTTCATGAATACCTATAAGGGCCGAACCAGTAGCTTAATCAATAGATATCATTATGAAAATCATGGTCAAAATATACAGACGTCATTTGGTTTAATTAGAGGAAGCCAAAAATTCTAACAACTTTTACGCAGCTGCAATCCATGACCATATTATAACTCAAATGTCTTGATGTCGTGTAGCTGGGGCAGTTTTAGGACAATGATGCAGCCTTTTCCCGGTGATCGGTATGCATTTGTGAACTGTGATGAACTGTAGCTTCAATTATTTGCAATTTTGTTGCTTATTGCCAATGGAAATTTCACAAGGTCAACAATACATGATCTTATCCATTTGTGATAGGTTAAATTCTTACCAAAAGAAATGCCAATACTAAGTATTAAAATTGTATTAATTAATTAGATGAATGCCCACGAATAAATTAGGTCAAAAAAAGTTTGATTTACCAATTCTACTTCACTATAAAATAAATAAATAACACATCTAATTTTATCCGTTAGATATCAAAAGAAATTTTAAATTTTTTGTTTTGTTGGATATTAAAAGAATTTAGAAATGATTTTTAAGAAGATAAAAGATTGGAGGGTGGAATTCATACTTCACTCTTTCTGACACTTATAAGTATCTAAAGCCACTGCACTGAAAAATTGCTAATTTTTTTCGAGAAAAAAAAGCTCTAACTTAAAAATGTCAATCTAGCTAAATACTAAATAAAAATGTGAAATAAAATAATAATAATAATAATAATAATTGACCATATGTTATCAACAAGGTCATTTTCCATGATAAACCAACCCAAAGTCATGTGATATTTTAAAAAATTTGAAAACCTTTTTAAGAATGTGGAATGGAATGGCCTGGACCCTCTTGCAATTTCCAGTAGTCTAAAAAGTTTTAAGATGGGCGAACATATAATGTAGCTAACATAATATAGGTGACCTACAGAAAAGCATATGGCCATGTGAGTGTGATAAATCAAATTAATTTAGGCTATCATGTGCATCTGACCTTTCCAAGGTCAATTGTTTAAAAAAAATATATATATTCCATTGATTTATATGATTAAGAAACAGAATAGGGAGACACTGCATTTTGAAAGGGCAAAAGAAAAAGGACTTTCAATAATGATGGTGGACTAGACTCGACAAATAATATAAAATTACAAATTGCTTGCTTATATATATATTTACTATAATATAAGAGTCGGGATAAGAGCATAGAATCACAAGATACCCATAATTTTTCATTAACAATGTGCAAGATGATAATGAATAAGGGAAGATTCAAGAATTCAAATTTTGAATATTATAGTTACCAGGAGTATCTTATTGTTAATTAAAAAAAAGAGTATATTATTGTTATTTTGTTGATCAACTATTGTATTTCATTGGTTAAGTAATATTCACATTAACAATTATAATATGCAATACAATACCGTATAACCTCGACTAATTGATTAGAATAATTTAATTAGTACAATTTGAACTAAGATACATTTTGAAAATTCTCAAGATGTTAATTCTATATTAGATGTGTCCATATAAAAAATTTATTAAAAATATATCTAAAAAGGGTTTTTTTTTTTTTTTTATAAAATCTAAAAAGTATTAAAAATGAACTAGTATGTATATCAAGGAAGGAATCGTTGTAAAATAGACATACAAACTTACACTACATATTTAGCAAGGACAAGATTTTTGTAACAGAAAATGAGATAGATTTTTTTTATTCTCCTATTTTCACAAAGCAGATATTAGTTTTCTGAATTTAATTTACGATATGCAAATCAACATTATTAGATTAATTATGATAGCGATATGCGGCCATATTTCTTTATGAGCCTACCTTTATATATAACTTATTTTCATTGTAGGCAGAATAAGTTTAAGAATTATGCAAATATTTCTCTAAAAATGCACTCCTAATTCGAACATGTTATCTAATTTTTGAATTTAGAACAGGTACATACTATCCTTAAAACAAAAATTTATCCAAATTCCTCTGAAAATCTTTATATATATGTAATCTCCTTAGATATGTAAAAATAATATTTGGACCATCCAAGTTAGTTATATATATTAGCTGCCAAGAATTTACTACGGAATAAAGATAATATGATATATAACATGTCAATAAGCCATGATTCTTCTGTTATTTCAATATTATTTTCTTGAAAAAGAAAAAAAAAAAAAGGAAAAGAAAAGAATATTAGATTTGAGAGCACCATCTGAGACAAGACAAAAGCAGTACCATACACCAAGATCTCCATATATATATATATGCTATAGCTTTTCTCATGCAGCAATTATGCAGCAGTAGTATGCATATATATATCTTACCTCAGCTCGAAAAGACAATCATCTAAATTTCCCCCTAATTTGCAATATTTTTATTGGTACAAAGATTAGGTGAGTGCCTAGAAAGGCCATCAAGTGTTCATAGACATAACCCTCCAAACCCACCCACGATAACCAGTTGATCATATCCGATTGGAATTGGATATAGATGACCAATTCCCAATATTATCATACCAAGTGGGTACTATCATTAGTTTTTATGTGTTATGCGACCCCAATCCCAAAATTTAAAGTCAACATGGAGCTATAATTAGCTTGTCAAGCTTTTTCAAGATGGTTAACGAATTCGGGTAAGACCTTGGCCATCTGGATATAATTAACAGGTAGAAAGTGCAAATCACAGCACCCAAAGTCTTTCTGTTATATTGATTCTTAGATAAAAATTTGTGCATGGACGACATCGTTATTAAGGAAAAAAATAATAACATGATAATGTTTTGACAATGCCATCCTATCTTAAAATATTTATATATATATATATATATCACTTGATTTATTTTATGCAATACATGCATTATATGGACAAAGGACTATATATATATTTATATATATAACATGACGTATATATATATAGTACTGGTATGGTACATACCTAAAAGATTTTTTAGGATCTTCTATAATGTTATGACGAGGTACGTACGTATAGTTGTTGTTGTGTTATACCGACAAGTGGCATAATGGGTCTGATGATGATGGGGAAGATGATTTAGTGAAGCTCCATAGATCATTCTCGCTAGTGCTGTAGACCTGAGAATTTGGTTGATTTGATCTACTCGACACATGTAATTGCGATAATTGCATGTCATCATCAGGTGAGAGACCAAAATTTTCATTTGGGTCACTAAAGCAGGATAATTGCTTGGACGTCTCTACCTGACCATTCAGCTGCGATGCTACCAGACGATCAAAAGTAACCCAGTCGTTGACCCCTGATGCTTTGCTGTTGTCCTGCGCTGATGATGAGCTCATGTCATAGCCATTGCCTTGCTGGTGGTGGTTGTTATTGTTGTTGATAGAGGAAGGTTCGTTATTATTCTCTGATGAGAGCATGTCATCATACGACTGGTAACAAGATTTGAAATTATTCCTTTCTTGTTCAAAAGATGGACTGCTGATTGGAACTGAAGGAAGAGTTGGGCTATCTAGCCTCGGAAGATGCATAAATCTTTCAGGTAGACTTTCAGTACTGATATTGGCTGCGGTGTTAGCTGAGAGAAATCTAAAACTGTTGTTGGTGATGTTGTTGGAGAGATTTATATGGTGGCTAAATGATTCATTCTCCATCTTGCAAGTTCTTCCCATGTACAGAAGTATTTGATCAAGAACTCCATCGTTTCCAGAACCAAGAACCTGAGCCTTCGAATCCATCGAGCTAGATGTACCTTTGGGACTCTCTAGGGCTTTCTGATAGTTCTTTTTTCTAAATACACGACAAACCACCCATCCTTCCTCAGAGATTCCTTCTCCTATTGGATTTGAACCCTGAATAAATTGACAAACGGTATTTTTTATGTTAATACAATGATCATTTCAAGAGTTGTAAAAAAAAAAAAGCAAATAGCAAGAAAAGGATGGGGCTTACCGTGGTGTCTTGAGAGCTATCATCAAGCCTGTACTCATGCATGATCCAATCAGATTTCTGACCGTGTGGGGCTCTTCCTTTATAAAACACAAGAGTCTTCCTCAACCCAATTCTTCTAAACCCACTGTAGATAATCTTATCGCGGCCAGTGGCCTTCCAGAATCCAGCAGCAGTTGCTCGGTTGGTTCTGGTCCCTGTTGGGTATTTCTTGTCCTTGTGACTAAAAAAATACCAATCATTCTGTGGGGTAGATCCTATTTTGCACTTCTCTGCACAAAAAATCCATAACTTAATTAGATTAACCTTTAATCATGAATTTTTTCATATCTAAAACACACATGATCATGTAAAAACTATAGAGCAATAGTAAATTAAGCAGTACCTTGAATATCCCAAGGCTCAAGCTTATTAAGATCAACCTCACGAATGACATCAAGATCAATCTTCTCGTAGGCAACTTTCTTCCTGAGGTAGTAGTGAAGAAGCTCTTCTTCAGTGGGGTGAAATCTAAAACCCGGAGGGACCTGAGACTGACCATTTATTGACAGATTCATATCATGTGGCGTTATAATTGAACTAATTGATCAAAAGGGTAAAAAGAAATGGTACATATATGTATTATGTAAGCAAAAAAGAAGAAGAAGAAGAAGAAGAAGCAGCAGCTGGTGAAAGAGCAAAAAAAAAGGCAATATTATTGAGAAAGTGTTAAAGGGGTGGGGGTGGGGGTGAGGGCATAAAACGATTGGAGGTTGTGGTGTGCGTAAAGGGTAATGCAGTCATGATAATTTATAATGGTTGTAGGACATGGGAAGTGAAGGGGGTCCAAAAATGCATGAAAAGTTTTGGAATCATGGCCATTAGTGTACTTAGTGTGGGGTCTAAGGCTTCGAGAAGAGCCAACCACCTAAAACTAGAGGGGACCAAAGAAGAGAAAAATTAGAAAGGATAGGTCCCACAATATAGGTGCTAACAATTGGGGTCCATTCCCTTCAAATTAAAAAACAATGCGTTAGAGGCAACAAAAATATATATGAGAAGGGGACACGCCCCCATCTCAACTACGACCCATGACCTTAATATCTATTTGAAAACCACCTCTAAAACCACCACACTATCCTCTAAACAATCTCTCTCCCCTCAAGCATCTTGTTTTTTTCTTAATCTTTCTGAGATTTAATCACTTATATATATATATATATATATATATATATATGAGTAATTATAATGTGCTGCGCAACATTAAAAAATTTTAATTTTTTATTATAATGTTTTCACCATATATAAATATGTTTATTAATGTTAAGAAACATTTCAAAATTTAAAATCTTTCACATTGTAGATCATTTAAAGGAAATGAATTGTGAAAAAATTAATTAGACCTTACATGATATAATTGGCACAAACATATTTGGCTCATTTTACTTGTGCAACTACCTATGTGACAAGAGGCTACGAGAGAAAGAGATAAAAGAGATGATGGGGTCGGAGACACTGAGCTTTCATAGCCCATATAGAGAAACAAAGGCAATCGATGAACTCTGTGCCTGAGACTCGCCTTTTCCTTTTGTGTGTGTGGGCGCGTTGTGCTTACTTTCACTTTTTATTTTTCACATTTTATCATTGAACTCACCAACTGTAGGACACCACATCAAGGCAAACCCACAAATTAAATTCAAAATCAGTGACCCTTACGGCTAGCTAGCTAAAGGATGTTACATTAATTAATAGCCTAAATACAAGTCTAAGCAGTAGATAAATAACCATTGTACTGCTCATCTCTTGCCATATATATATATATATGTCCGGAAAATCTTAGTAGAGTTTAACATGAAACTGGAATAAGAACACGTGCCCTCTAAGGAGCCCTACATGGAGACGGGGGGGGTACCCACAAAATGGAAATGATAGGGATTCTTTATTTTAATTTTTTTTGGAGATATGTTTATATTTCTTGCACTTTTTATACTTTTCTCTTCCCATGATTAAACAAGGCAACTGCTGAATCTTTCATTTGATAAGAGAAAAATAAAATATATCCTCTAAAGTCAAGGCGGCAACCACTAAGGATTCATGATCAACAGAAAGCAGCAAAAAGAGAGCTTTCTTTCCTAAAATTTTCTGTCTTTTCCTTCTTCTTTTAATAGCAAAATAGCATATACATATCAGAATGCAATTTCCCTCTTCTGTACCATATGGTAGATGAGGTTCTATTTTACACCAGTGGTGGGCATGTGGCCACTACAATTTAAAAGAAGCCAATAAGAAACTGCTGTGAAGTGTCCCATAAATGTAGGCTATTGGAAATTAAAACTCCAAAATTTATATGTGATGTACTTGCACATTGAAAGTTAGCCAAGATACTGTATGGTGAGAGGAAAATGGTCCCCAGAATGGCAAAAAAAATTAACTATATTCTCTATACATCAAGAATCAACTCAGAGATATATATACCCCTATATATCAAGAAGAAGGTAGTTTGAGGATCTCCTCCTTTTTCTAAGAAAAAAAAAAGAAAAAAAGAAGAAGGTAGCTGCAAGTTGCTGCTCTTTATGCTTTTGTTAGAAAATGGTAAAGACGGTGTGTACTTATATTTTAATCAATAATTTGCTTTTGCTTATAGTAAAAATGTTTAAAAGTGCCGGCTGTTATATATGCAAAATGAAATCATAGTATCATTCATCATCGGTAAGTGGGCAAGATGTATTGTCCACTACATATATGTCTTTCCTTAAACAATAAAGATATATTTTTAATTCTTTCGAGCATAAAGATTAATTGTGGCAACCTACATGTATATGTATATATATGCTGCATGCTTCTGTGATTAATTAACATCCCAACTCTTTTAGTTTACTTGCTGCATTGATCATAACTAGCCGCTCATTAGTTATGTTTTTCCAGCAGTTTTGTGCCTTTTCTTTTTCTCAAAAGTTGAAGAGATTAATAATGGCATAATTAATATGTGTAATGGTATTGCAAAGAGTTTTTGATATGTTCCACAAGTTAGCTGGATTTTAATGTTAGGATGATTGAATATTATTATTCATCATCTTTTAACTACTCAGAATTGGCTGGTTACACTTTAATAAAATCCCCTTAAACTAAGAATTTTAGCACAAAAATGTCGTGAATGAATCCAACCCTAGAATCAGCAACTTTCTTAATGGCGGCAATTATTGCGATTTTTTTTTCCAGCGTTAATTTGGCCATTTTTCTTTTCTATTTGGTGTCTTGTATTTTTTGTTAGATTTCTGATATGTACATTAAGTTAGTCGCAATATTGGTAATTATCCTCTTTTTATGAAAATTATTATTATTTTTTTTAACTAGTTAAAGTGGTTAATTCCCCAGCACACGGGGAAGAGAGCTAGAAGGTGGGAATGAAATCCTAATCTCCACATATATATAGTGTTTACACTTTTTATCATTTGAGCTATTTATGGGGACTAAAAATTATCTATTACATACATCAGTTATTCAACGATCGATATATTAACTTTATTTTTTTAATTTGAAAAAAAAAGTCAAAGTAGATTGATAATTTTGACACTATACAAATAAATTAAATATTTAATTTATTTCTCAATATATAAAATCATATTAAAGATGTAATATAGAAGTGAACATAAAAAGAATTTCAAATCTAAAATATTCCTACTATCACAATTAACAAAAATAATTTGAATCAAGGTAACATTTAGAGAAACAAAAATTGACGTACATTTGATCTAAAATCCAATAAAATTCTTAAAAATTAAAAAAATAAATCACGATCCAATCTATCAAATTGGATTATTTTCACTATATCACACTTGAAAAGGTCTCACAAAAATGACTACATTAAGTTTCAATTTTTTTTTTAATTAAAAATGAACCCTGAAAAGAAAATTTGCAATCTTTTTCGAGGTTTAAATGAAAAATCAGTGAACAAAATATTTGATAACCAATTGCCTTGCTTGCTCTGTGCTATTAATTAATTTCAAAGCAATTTCAACTAGAGTAATTTTAAAACGTTAAGTTTTGAAATATTTGTAAATTTTTCGTTAGAAATTAAGTTTAGCATAAGAAAGATATATCGACTGCGCTAAATGAATGTAAGCAAGGGAAATATTTTTCACATGAACGCTTAATTTCCACCAAAAGCAACAATAGTTTCAATTCGCATATTGAATTTTATAGCTCAATATTCCAATGTCGAGTAGGGCTTGTTTGTATCTGAAAATATCTAATATCAAAAGATGTAAAAATGTTTTCATTAATTTCTTGTCATTTCAATGTTGGTGGAACAGAAGATGGCATATAGTAATTAGACCTTCGTAAAAAGTAACTCGATTGACAGGGATTTTTTTTTAAAAAAGAATACGATTGACAGGGATACAACGTAACGGCCTCCACCACTATAAATTATGACCAAGATTGATGTCATCTTTGTTTAAAAAAAATGAATTAGCAAATGTACAATATTTTTAAATATGAACATGAAACAAGAAACTAAAAGAAGTTTATTCAGATCATTGGCACATATTGTCATTACCTGATGACTTAAGGGATGATCCTATTCGCAATCATTGCACCAAATTATAAAATAGGCATTGGCACTATTTTAGTCCCCAAATTAATAGGTCATCATCCATCTACCATCAAATGGCTAATAAAAATATCAAATGACTTTATCAATAGGTAACAAAATTAGTGATGCAAAGTTAATAATTCAAATGAAAATGATAAATTCAATCAAGAAAAATGTATATATATATACACACATGTGGCTTTTAAAAGAACAACTGAAAGAAAAAGCAAGGGAATCCATTTTTAGGCATGTGGGTTTTGCATATTTCAATTTGTTTAACCGATATGTATATATATAAAAAGACTTCAACAAAGATAATATATATATAAAAAACAAATGATGATACAAAAAAATTAATTAAGTGAATAGTTTATGCTGTGCAAGTCAATCCACATTTAACTACCTTAATTAGTCACTAGAAAGTAATTATAATTAAGCACTATATATCATGTGGAGGGGGGCATCAAGTATGGGCAGAGACTATTGTTTTACCGACATTACTTTTGGCCATTGAGCATGCACTTTAGTGTTGATTATTATTTGACACAATATTTCTCTATATCTTATTAGATGATATATATATATATATAACGGTAGCACTAGCTTATTAGCAATTAGCACTAGTATATATATATATATATATATAAATTCCGTTATGAGGAGGAGGGTAAGTGTCTCAATTATAATCATGATCGTTATTCCTCTAAATTCCATGGCTAATCATGATTTGTGCCCAACAATTGACGGAGCAACCACTTCTTACTGACCTGCACTGGGACATTATATCCTCCATCTCTCTCAACTTACTTAGTAGTAGTTGTTGTTGTGGTTGGTTGTAGTTGAAATATAATATATATATATATATATATATACTGATTCTCCAATTAACTTGAACCATTTTCTTTGCTCCCAAAAGCTCTAAATTAAATTCATTAACACTAGTCTTATTTTGTTAAAAGAAACTGACGTGTGTTGTGACGACAACACTTTAGTTAATTGTATTTGTGGGAGAGGGATCAAGAGTTAGGGAGACATTAATTAATTTTATTTTGATGATGTGATTATACACACTACACATTGGGTATATGTCGACGAGACTATGCCATACGAATTAGGTAGGACTTATTCTTAAGTTTGCATGAGACGCAATCTTTGGAATTGTGAGACCATTTGTCAAATAACAGTCTTGTTTGCGACTTGTGACGCCATATTCGTACTCCATGTGACAGTACCTGCAATACGATACATATATACACAGGCACTGAATAATGGACATGTCCCTTCAAACTCATTAAAAAAATAACAAATTTAACTATATATAATACATATGTATAATTATAATTTGACCGAATGCCAATTAACCATATAAAATAAAGGATAAAAATATTTATTGTGGAGTGGAAGGTAAACAGTACCACCCACGTTCAGCAATTTTATCATTATATTTCTCTTCTATATATTGTTTCCCGTAAAATGGAAAAATATTTTTATCATTTCAAAAAGAAAATTTTATCGTATCTTGTAGCACGATATCGCGTGACGATATATGTGTCACTGTCCTAAAATAAAATACATATCCCTTATGCTACCTTAGTGTTAAATGCAACTTTACGAAACTTTTTGTGGATTGTTGTTTGTCCCACGAGAATATAGTAATTTTTTTTTAATAAAACTGTTTTTCACATTCCGATTATTTCATTGTATAAATTAAATATTATTTAATATTTACCAATTAGAGAGTAGTCAAGTAGTTATTTATTTCGAATGATATCTTAAGATATAAGGTTCAAATTCTACTGTCGTCGATTTAAAAAAAGGACTACCTTCTACTGTGTAATCCATCAATATTTAGATTATATGACATGCTTATTAATGAAAAAAATATATTATTTAATATTTTATATAATATATTTAATATATATGAGTTAGCAAATTTTTTAAAAATAAATTGTCACAATTTTGAGAAAGTGCACTATCTTTATCTAGTGCCGACTTTTATTTTTGGTGTTCAATTAATATTATCAATAAGTACTAATAAATAAATTATTTATCAACGTAAAATATTTTTGAAAGAAGTATTTTCTGTTGATGTTATGTTATAAACCGAAGCTAAATTATCAGAATCTCCAGAATATATTCATTTGATTATTTTACTGATGTTGTGTTAGAGTAATGGTGACGATATGTAATTTGCTATTTTCATCAAGGTTGTGGGTGTGGCATCATCACATGGTAGAAGAATCTACAGGCGCTAGTAAGCTTAACAGAATAAAAGATGAAAAGTACACAAATTAATTATATGGTTGATAAAATTCATTATATATATCCTGCTTAATCAAAAAATAATAATAACATCACAATTGATAGGCTATTGAATAGCATCTTCGATTCTAAATGCAATTGAAGTCGGCACACATCATCTAATCTCTATTGGATTGATTAGTCGACAATTTCAATCCATCAACCACTAGTAACAAACTAGTTAATTTTTTTTTTTTTAAAAAAAAACTTAGTTAACTTAGTAGAGTACAAATATTTATTATTAAAATAAAAACTAATTAAACATGAAAAATAAAAGAGAGGAGTATTTTTCAACTATAAAAAGGATTAGGATTTGTGTAGGATTTTGGTTTGAAAGGGATGGATCTCAAATGATGAAGTATTATTTGAAATTTGTAATTTAAATTTTATTAACCAAAATTCAATTTCTTAAATCCAAGTGCATGATCAATTAATTAATTGTTGCTATCATTCATTAAAAAAAAAAAAAAAAAACACCTTGCTAACTCAAATTCTACCACACTTTTAAGGCATATTGGCTTAAGCGCATTAGGGCTGATTATACGTAATATATATATATATTGCTAGAAGCAGGCATGCATGTAGCTGCTTTTAGCTAATCATCTTCGAGACCATTCTGTGCTATAACAAAAATAAGAAATGCAAATGCCCTTATCACCAAAACTATGGGTTCTAGGTAGATTAATGCTCAATTCCACCACAAAAACTATGGTGTGTCTTAGACCATTAGATTGAATTTTAATGAGATGTCTTTAATTATCTAATGGTAGACTTAAGGAAACTTGAGGAAAAAGGTACTTGAGGGGCTCTCCTCCCGCCAGGAATTAAAGCAATGAGACCCCTCCAAGAGTTGAAAACGCGCAAGAACTAGAAGAAGCAAGGTGATGCATCATGAAATTTATAGACTTGTTGAAATAGTACAAACATAACCACCATAAATCAGGCCTTTTGTTATACATACATGCATGTATTAAATCGTTTATGTGTAGAGGCATGAAAGAACTCATATATTAATGTCACAATTGGTCGGTTGATCATAGACCCACCGCTAGTTTAGGTTTTATATAATAAAGGAAAAGCAGATTTTGATATGTATATATCTTCTTTGACATTATGAGAAATGAAATAATAATAAAGGAGATATATATGTTGTTTCTTTTTTCATAACAGCTGATATATTTCTGCTAATAATACCTCAGGCCTTCGCAGGCAAAGGGATAAAATTAAGGCCCCATTTTGCCAGCAAAAAGAGGTGATTAAAGATGATTTAACAACAACCACCTGATTGAATGAAGCTTCTATGATTAAAGAGATAGCCATGCCAGTCCCTTCAACCCCATGTAGAATCTCAATAAAGCAGCTTTATACAAAGTTGCCATCATTTTGCAATTATTAATGAATGATTTTATTTATTTTAGGGTTTATTTAGGCTATAATTAGAATAATTAATATAAATCTAGCTTATGAGTCCTAATGAATAGTTAACAAACAAAAATTTAATCTTTTTTAATTTCTATATGTCTATCCTAAAATATATTCATCAATTGTGGCTGGGGTTGTTTCAAAATCTAATACAGTACCGTGGCTTCAGATTTTTAGCTTACCTTTTTCTCTCCTTTTTCTATTGTCCATTTCACACTTTTAGGCACACATTAGGGTGCACACCATTAAATTGAAAGAAATTATCATTTTAATTTTAATTAGAAGATGTAATTAGTTCACTGTTCTCCAAAATCTGAAGGGTATACCTCATCAACTTGCAAATAATAATTGGTACCTTACTTTGTGACTTGATTTGATTGTTTTGTAGTACATTGTTATTATTATTTCTTCCCTTTAGAAAAAAAAAAAAAAAAGAGATTAATTTAGAGCTGTTTAGTTGATTGACATTAATGTACCCAGTTCATTAGTATAAGAATTTGAAGAGTTCAATCTATGTAATTCTATCTTTCAAAAAATTAATGACACATTGTAGTTGGAGAATTTTTTAAAAATATCAAAAATGAAAAGAAGTGGATAATCCTCTATTTATCATTATTACAAGTTCATGAACCTATGTTTGTTGATAAATATGATCAATGAAGTAGCTCAAATTAACACTTAGAAAGGTTAGGTTAAGAAATTTAGATTACTAACCAAGTGAAGCAATTTCGTGTTAGGTTAAGTATATTTGATTACTAACTCAATCACAAGATGCATCATGGTCATTACCAATTATACCATTATCGTTTTCTTGTAGTTTTGTTTAGTTCAATCACGACTGAGCTAGGTATAGAAAATAGAGTTAGCTAGTCTAATCTGGGCTTTACTAAGCTGTGAATTTATAGATGAGTTGGCACCCGAACTTACGGACCTAATTAAAGTGCTTAAACAATGCTTGATTATGATTAATGATGTATCAAAACCTTGTAAAACATGACTAATTGGGCAGCTTCGATGTTACTATACATCATAATTGGCATTTATGAAATGAAATTAAGAAAAGGACCACCATAAAGGAAACGAAAATTAGCTTTGACAATACCATTTTAACTCCTTAATTATGAATAGATAATTACGTTCAATGCACTTGTGAACAAATTTATGCCATGTATGTCTATTTCCTCTTTTATATTTTTTCTCTCGTGTGCACTATTTGTCTTTATTATAATTATCATTATTATTCGGCTTGAGAAATTATATTCATAACTTAATTTTTTTTAAATCACTTATATTTATAGTACTCTAATTAATTTAGTTTGATCCGGATAGAACTATAAGGACAACAAAAATCTCCTTACAACTATATTTACATTACTTTTTTTTTCTTAACCTAATAAAAGGGCCAAAAGAAAAAGATTTGTATAAAATTTTTTCACCATCCTTCATTGGGTCTAGCTTTCTCGCTTATCCCTTATAACAATTTTTATTTATTATTATGATGAATTGAGATATTATAGACTTTGTCAAGCAACAAACCTGAGTTGAAAACTTGATCTCAATGATCTTTTTTATATATAATGTGTGTAGAAGAGGGCATAGCTTGTGTTGTAAGTTGCCAAACTCTATTGTCTAATATGTTTGGTGCAATGAAATTCACACATAGAATGATAGTTTGCATTGCCTTTTTCACCAACCGCACATAATTAAGCGGAAGGCTAGCTATTTAAAAATAAAGAAAAGAATTAATTGAGGTGCTTAAAAAATCAAAAAGGTGGCCAGCATATATATATATATATATATATATATACAGTGAAATATATATAATTGCATGTGTTAAATCTGAAGAACTTCATCAGGTGCACGAGGTGGTTACTGCACTGAAATTAAGAAGTAACAGTTGAGCTGCAAATCGTTGAAAATATTAGATTACGGCTGCCCCCACCTGATTTCAAAAGTTATTTTGATGTTGAAATTTTTGGGTCTTTTTTTTTTTTTTTTAAGAGTTAGAGTGTGGATCTATTTATTTCCTGAATCATAAATAGCTAATCCCCAGTAGACAAAGCAATTAAAACTAAGAAAGATGGAGGAAGCAGAATAGCTAAAATATAGATGGAGTAATTTATTGCTCTAAATTACGTGTCAATAAATTTTTTATAAAATAATAGATAATTTTTTTTATTATTCAGAGTTAAAAAAAAAAAAAAAAAGTGGTCCTCCGACTGTTGTTAAAAGGATTTTAGGTGTCAATAAAATAAAAGAGATAATAGATAATTTTTTATCATTCAGGGCTAAAAAAAAATTGTCCTTTGATTAATGTTAAGAGGATCAAAGTATCACTGAGCTATAATAACTTTAACAATCAAATTTGTTTCACGAAACAAAAAGTTGGAAGTTTAAGTTTTAATAGATTGATGTATATATATATATATATAATAGCTAAATTTTTATTTAAAAATGTTCCAAGTACCATAAATAAATATAAAATACCATTGATGTTATATAAGACATACAAATATTGTTCGAAGTTGTTTCAAAACTTCAATATTGTGCCTTTTTTTTGGGTCAAGAGATCATATAAACACGAACACATGTTGAAGAGGAAGATATGCATGAAACTAACCATTATAAGACTTACTGTGGCAAAATCCACATCAAGGTAATTGCCAACTACAAGTCTACAAAAGGACACTAGCTACACTTATAAGACATCACTACACCTCAAAACTTGATGTTCCATCCATATTTTTCTTCAAAATATTTTCATTTCATTGCCTGGATGAGTCCGTTCTCCATAAATCAATCCAAATTACATAATTCAAATAATAATGATTTCTTTTTGTTTTTGGGTTGTGGACTTTCATTCTTAGATTGGATGTCCATACGCTAAGAACGTCAAATAAATGGAAACCTTATTTTGATTGACAACTGAAGCCCAGAATAACGAAAATAATGGGCCATTAAGGTCCAAAAGCTTGCCCCCTTAATGTCTTTCAGTATTGGATCCCATACTAGGGGTGTTAACTGTTAAACGTTAATACTCATTCATTTGCTAAATTTTGTTTTTCTTCATATGTTGCAATCAATAACATCACAATCTTTCTTTTTTAAAAAAGGAATTTATAGTTGTATTAGCTAGAATTCATAAGTAATACATGATGAAGAAAAATGAATGTACAATTGCATCATTATTGGAGTTAGGGTAAAATAAATAATATGATTTGTTGATTTTAATATAATTTAAGGATAATATATAATTTTACAATAAAAAAAATAGCATATGCCTTTTTATTTTTGTG
>CATIWO010510896.1:0-10634 GCA_949673435.1 Macaranga tanarius
ACAACCAAAATTATGATTTTTACTTAAACATTTAATAAAATGTAAAGAATCGACACAAATATCATTATATCAATATCGAAAACACAATCATCACCAATATTTGAAAATCACACCAGATCTATAAGAACGTTAAAAAAAAAAACTAAAATTTTAAACAATATACACAAAACTCATTTTTTAATTCAAATGAAAAATACAGTACATAACAAAAACTATAAGTTTTAGTTTACCATTTACAAAAAATTAAAGAAACGAAATCCATATAAAAAAATCATCTAAGATCAACCATCAACATCGATATCAAAAAAAAGTTCAAGCCTTTACCTTTGAATAATCACGATTCACGCGAGTGATTTACTATCATACTGTAATCTAACCAGAGAATGATGAAATCGAATTCAGATCAGGTAGATAAACAGTTCATTTAACGAAGAAATAAGAAGAAACAGGGGGCCAAAGAGAAGAGATTGTTCACCTGATCGGTGTTCGAAAGACAAGAGGAGAAATAGCGAGAGAACAAGAACTAAAGAAGAGTTGAGAGAATAAGAATAAGAGTTTGGGAGGAGGCGGCAGAAGAGGTAAATGAGAATTAGGGTTAGTCTGATAGAGTGATAGTCTCTGTGAGATTGTGAGTGTGACTATGGGAATATTCGAGAAGAGTTGAGAGAAGAAGAAGAGTTTGGGACTTTGGGAGGAGGCAGCATAAGAAAAATAAGAGATTAGGGTTAGTGCTTGTGACTGTGGGAAATTGGGAATATTCGAGAAGAGTTGAGAGAAGAAGAAGAGTTTGGGAGGAGGCGGCAGAAGAAAAATAAGGGATTAGGGTTAGTGGGGTTATAAGGATGTATATATAGTAGGTTATTATTAGGGTTAGGGTTAAATTATATTAGTTATATTTATATTATATTATATATATATAATTTTGGTTTTCGGTCGGTATATACCTTAAACCGAACTGATTTTTGAAAACCGATATAACCTTAGTATTTGAACTGAACCGACCGAAATATATCTCAGCAATCGAGCCGAATTATTAAACCGGTTCAGTTCGGTTCGATAACTTCGGCTCGGTCAGTTCTTGCACACTCCTAGCTATATAGTTTAAAACAACCAAAAAAAAAACATGAAGTAGTTTACATAACTTTTTTCCATAAATACGTGGAGGGAGAACTATTTATGTTATTTAGTACATTAGTAGATAGGAAATTTTTTTTATTCAAATATATTATATTTAATGTTTGAATTTATAATACATATTTAATTATTTTACACTTGATCAATAAAAATAAAATACATATTTATGTGTCACAATAAATATAATACAAGTAAAATAGATAAAAAAATTTCAAATAACTTTACGGAATTAATTTTTTTTTCATATTTGAAAGTTGAAAAACAAGACATATATTTATGTGTTGCCTTTATACAGTAAACAAATGAAACATGCTTAAAATTTCTTCATCAAACATATAATACCCCATGAAAAAAAAAACAATGAAATTGAAAAAGATAATTAATAAAAATAAATATTAATAAACATTGCAGTAGGCATTGATAGAAAGATAATAAAATAACATTTACAAATGAGAAATGAAGCACACTCTCTTTTGACCTAAACAACAAAATACAACAAATGTAGTAAATTAACAATAACTCACACTTAAAATAATTTTTTCTACCTTTTAAAAGGCTTTTTTTTCTTATTGTGGCATTATTGAAAACTTCACACTAAAAGCTTAAAATAACTAATTAACAAGTATTAATTATTGATGACGATCACCCCCGGGCCCTATAGTTGAAACTTGTAAGCATGCCACAGGGTACTAACAAAACATGTAGAACCCTAATGAATAGGAGAATATGGTGGCAATGGAGGCCATTTCTTTCCATATTTAGGGTGGTGGAAGTACTTTGGAGGAATCTTGGGCAATGGAGGAAGATTAGGAAAAGGAGGACTTGGTTTCTTGTGGAATGGAGGGATTTTTGGGATTGGTGGAAGAGGCTTGTGAAAGATTGGTGGTTTTGGTATGTAGATAGGTGGTTTTGGTATGTAGATTGGTGGCTTTGGTTTTGGCTTGTAGATAGGAACAGGAGGTGGCTTGTACACTGGTGGTTTTGGTTTTGGTTTTGGCTTGTAGACTGGAACCGGAGGAGGCTTGACAACAGGTGGTTTAGGTGGGAGAGGTTTCTTGACAGGAGGACATGGTTTCTTGATTGGTACTGGTGGAGGGGAGACTTTGGGTGGTGGCTTGTAGACTGGTACAGGTGGAGGAGATACTTTGGGTGGTGGCTTGTAGACTGGTACTGGTGGAGGAGAGATTTCTGGTGGTGGGTTGTAGACGGGTACCGGCGGAGGGAACTCCTTCGGTGGTGGTGGATTGTCAATCGGAATTGGTGGTGGAAGCACCTTAGGTGGTAATGGATGGTAAACCTTTGGAGGGAAAGGAGGAAAGACCTTAGGAGGGAAGAGGTAAGGATGATGGCCAAAGTTTTTCAATGGAGGCGGCTTCCATTTAGGCAATGGTGGCAAATGAGGAAGTGGTGGGTACTTGAAATGAGGCCATAAAAAGGCTGAAGTGCAGGTTACTGGTGAAAATTTCAATTTTCCTGCCAAACCAAATGTGTGTTTGCCATTGTTTTTGGACTTGAACACAATCTTGGATGATTCAAGGCCACTGTGAGTAGGGCATGGTGCAGCTGATGCACTGTGAAGTTGAGCATAGCATTCTTCTTTAAGTTTATTTCCTTCTTTAACCAAATGACTAGGAAGATTCACTTTGAACTTTCCTTCTTCATCTAGCTCACCAACTCCTCTTGTTTTGAACTCTCCATTTTCTAGCTTGCAATCAATTGTTATGCGAAGCCCTGAACACATAGTGCAAATTCATGTTAAAAAAGATAGGGACCATCAAATGATAGGTTCCAAATACCACCTTAATCAATTTGGAGAAGACAATATTATTACAGTACAAAAGAAAAAAAAAGTAGATAGTAATCGGTAGATCTTTCAGTCTTTGGCAATTCTATATGTGTAATAAAGAACTGCAAAAGATTGTACGTACCAAATGAAACAATGCACTTACTAAGATGCAAAAAAAAAAAAAAAAACAAAGAATGTAGTAAATGTATACCTGAAAGTGCCTGGCTAGTCTTAATCTTGCTTTCTGCACAGTCTGCACATTCTCCAATTCCAACAACTTCAATTGTACTTTCTTCATTACCATTGCAGAAAGTTGCTGAAAACAGCAGTAATGATAAGTAGAAGCACAAAAAGGCTCCTCGAGAAACGGGTCGAATCCGCATTGGGAACCACAAGGCCTATGGCTCCTCAGATTAAGGGGAAAAAAAAAAGAATATGCCACTTGATAAAAACTCAGCTAGCAAACTTAGTATATATATAGAAGCTTAGGCTTCATGATGAAGGGAGTTGATAAGATTAAAGGGTAATTATATAGTGAGAAAAAGGGTTAAGGCAGAGGTGATGGAATCAAAGGCATACCGACACTGCACAGTGCACACACCAGTTAAGGGCATCACATGTGCATGAGGTTAAGGACCCATTTGATATAAAGCTATTGTTTGTGGTTTGAAAGTGATGGTAACGTGCCTATACGTACCTAATACCAATACGACCCTCATCATCAACAACATCATCATCAATCCAAAGGTGCCATTGTTTCTTTCTTCATTCAATGAGCCTCAACTGCACACAGCTAGATCCCTTTTTTTTTTCTTTTCTATTCTTTAATTTCTTTTTTCGTATATATGCTTAACCTACTTATTAGCTCTCATAAATACTTTAGCCTTTACGACGAAAAAATCTTTTTTTTTTTTTGGTTAAATATATAATTATTTTTTTGAGTTAAATATATATTGCTTGTAGTCTATGAAATAGTAGTTTGACAGTCATTTATTTTTAAAACAATATTTTAAAATATAAAATTTGAATTTAATCACTGCTAATTTGTTAATTTGTATAATTAATTTTAAAATCTAATTTCATTTATATAATTAAATTATATATTATTTAAAAAAATAACTTTTTTTTATTATATAGTCTAATAATATTTAATTTATTTGATTACTTCATTAATAAACAATATATATATATATATATATATATTAATTACAAGAAGTGGTGATTAATTTTATTGTGGGCAAAAGAAAAGAACATGTAATTGTAGTTGGAAGAGAGAAGGATAAATTGCATATTATGTGAGGCTAAAACAACTTCACGTGAATCAACTACATATTTGTCAGGTTCTCAACCAAATTTTAATGAAGCTCACAGCACTGATTAATTTTATTCCCACAATACGCACTTCTGCAAAGCTGTATATTATATATATATATATATATATATATATATATTGCTACCACCATTAATTTACTATACACTCCAACCGTCCATTTTTATCTCAGTCAAGTTAATTTGGTTGTATGGGCCTAAGGAGACATTATATAGTGGTCTTGGCCTGTGATGAGTTGGAAGGTCAAATCAATTAAAATTTAGTATTTAATTGAAGTGATAAAAATAAAACTTAAAGAGCATATGAGTGAATCCTAAATGACTTTATATTATTGGTTTGATCTTCCAACTTATCATGGATTAGGATAATTATATAATTTCTCTAAAGATAGGTACAATGTGAAGCGTTTGAATGTTGTTAGTGGCTCTTCTTATCTTAATGGAAAAGCATGAATAACAAACTTGAATTTAATAAAAGATTACAACTGTAGAAATAGAAATTAATATATATCATGGCAACCGAAGCTCTTAAATCTTGATGGATAGGCCGTAAATATATATCTTGTTGTGTTAACAAGGATTGAAATAAAGGGACAACAAATCTAAAATTTTATTGGGATAAGTTAAAAAAAAACCATGTGCTTTAGTTTTTTTTTTTTCTTTTAACTTTTTGGCCTGTATTTTTTTTAACACTTCAATACTTTATGCTATCTGCTGTTGGTAAATATTAGCCAAACTTGCTAATACTGTTAATTATGATGACATAGATCGGCATCCATGTCGTCATAATTAACAGTATTAGTGAGTTTGCCTCAAATTTGCTAACTATAGATTTCACAAAGTACTAAAATGTTACAAAAAAAAGCTACAAGCCTAAACGTGAAAAAACACTAAACCATATAATATTTTTTTATACTTATTCCAATTTTATTTTTACGTCAGCAACAAAAAAAATATATATTTTCTTTTGTATATTCATAAAATATGAACAACTTAAGGCACGCAAAGATTATTTATACAATTTTGACAATACATTTTAATTTCTTTTAATTTTAATAAAACTATAATATATATTTTCAAAATTTTACCGTATGGCCAAATTAACTTTAAATTTATGATAATTTTATGTTAAATAGGTAATAGGGTTGATTTTAATAATCAAATAAAATAAAATAAAAATTGATTAATTCATAAAAATCTTTCAAATTAAAACACATTGTTTCACCCAAAAAATCCACCTTTACTAAAATTAAATGACTCATCAATTTTTGTTTTTATTATTTAATGAGCTATGGCTCCAACTCAATAAAAATCATCACAAATTTGAAATTAATTTGGTTAAATGTTAAAAGTAGAAAAATAATATAATTTTATTACTAAAAATTTTTTAAAAAAATTGTCTACAACAATTTTTCACTTGTATGATTTTTTGAATTTCAGTCAAACATGTGTGATGGGTTTTGCAGCTTGTTTAATTTAGAGCTCTCCAGTAATCTTCAAGTCAACAAAAATCCAGATATATGATTACATTGATTACAACTTATTCTGCTCCTAATTGCTTCACACTATAACAAAAGTTCATTAAAGCTATAATCCTAACAAATACATGTATATATTAGAAAGAAAAAAAATAGGGAAAAAGTACAAAAACATTATTAATGTTGTGCTCTAATTTTACATTAACTATTAATATTTTTTGAGGTACAATACATTTTTATCATTTTAAAAACTATATATTTAAGTCCTTCTTATAAACATTATTAATTCTCACCGTTAGTAGAATCCACTGTTATAGACATGGACAAATGAAAATATTAAATAAAAGTACATTATTACCTCTAATGTTTATAACAAGAAACAAATTTACACCTAAAAAAAATTAAGAATATTTTAACACAAATATTTTCAAAAAAATTTAAATTTTTATATAATAAAAATATTAAATAACTATTTGTTTTTAATACTTGTAGGATCTACTAATATTAATATGATATTAAATTGATTTTACATTTAATTTTTTATGAAATTTTTTTAAAAAAAATATTATATAAATTCATTCCATCCTATTTCAAGAAAAAATTAGTAATATTTAAATAAAAGAAACTCATCTCATTTATATAAAATTTTACTTTTTTTATTCACTCCTAAAATAAAAATAAATAAATAAATAAATAAACAAATATTTATTAATTTATCCATCTCATCCTAATTTGTTATATTTAAATAAATATTTATTACTTTTTAATTTGAGAGTGAATACAAAAAGGACAAATTTATATATAATGAAATGATTTTTTTTATTTAAATTTTTTTAAATTTTTTAAATTGGACAAAATTTTAAAAAAATTCCATATAAAAATTTGATGTAAATTATTTTAATATTGTACTAGCATATGTAAATTTCATGAGTATGAAAAAAAAATGATTCTTTAATATTTTTATTAGATGAGGAGTTTAAATATTTTTTGAAAAACTTTTCATGTTTAAATGTTTTTAAATTTTTTTTAGAAGCAAATTTGTTCCTTATTATAAACGTTAGGGGCAAAAATATACTTTTATCTAATATTTTTCTTTGTGTATGTTAGTAACAATTGCCTCATCAATGGTAAAAATTAACACTATTTATAAGAAAGATGTAAATATATGATTTTAAAAATGATAAAAATGTATTGACACCTCAAAAACTATTACAAACGAATTTGAAATTAAGACACAAGATGTTTTTCTACCATTTTTCTAGAAGATATCCCAAAACCCAGGAAAGCTACAGCTACATGCCACATAAAATTTGAAGAACAAATTAATGGAAACATGTCACTTATTGGGGAGAAAAATCAAGCTTAATTAAGCATTGTCAATTAATAGTCACTTTCTTTGGAGAGAAAATCAAACTTAAGCATTGTCTTTTTTTTGTTATTATTACTGAAAAAAAGATCAAATAATTTAAATATTAATAAATTGTATAATAAAAAATAATTTTTTTAAAAAATTAAATAAAAATTAATTATACAAATTAATAATGATAAAAATTGAAAGTAACTAATGCACCACCCGTCACTGGCAAACTGAAGAATTTTCAATTAGATAGAGAAACAAAATGAAATATATGCAATATTAAGTGCAACTTTGTTGCGACACTAAGGGGGTTGGGTGGTGCCATGCCAGTTGCCACACCCTATAATCTCAATCATCAATTATATATATATCTATATATAGTAATTAATATTTCTCCATCTGCTAGATTCAAATTATAGAAGAATTAATTGAGGAAGACATAAGTGAGCGATAATATTTGGTAAGGCAATAGTGACAACATTTAATTAAGGATGCTGAGATTGACACTCTTAAAAGGTGTGGTTTATGGCATTTTTCATTAATATATTATATACTTTTTAAAAAATTGTTTATATTATGCTCAAATTTATGGTTGAAATTCCTTTTAAAGGAGCACTTTTTTTTTTTGAAACTTTTTAAATGAGCACTTGCAAAAAGCTTTTCCTCACCAATAATCTAGACCATCCAAGTATTAATTTCATTAACGTTTATGGGCATGTCTACAAGCTTTTCCTCACCAAATAACACGGCTTCAAATTAAGTAGAATAGTTGGTTTGTCCTTTTAGATAATAGAAGATTGGGTGTTGGTTCAATCAATGTCTGCCCCTAAAATACATTTTTGAGGTTAGCCACGAGCCCACGACTAAAACCCTCGTCAAGTATCATTTTTATTGCTTTTATCTTCTATTTTATAAGAGATAATATTTATAATAATATAATCCAATTTGTTTTTAAAAAAAAGATAATTGTTATTTCTATTTTAAAATACCTTTGTTACTTTTAAGTAAACAAAATGATTAGTTTTAGTATGAATTTTGATCAAATTTTTATTTATATTGTATTTTCAAATTTATGTCAATTTAACCACATAACTTTATGAATTGTATTATATCCAATTTTATTTTAAGAATCTGAATTTATTTTTAATAAAAATTAGTTTAAGGGTATTTTAAAATAAATTTATTTATTAGAATTAACTTCTTTATAAAAAATAAAATATAAAAAATATTCTCAAATCTTAATATTAGCACTCTTAAAATAACTTTAAAAATTAATTTTTAAATATTTCTATAACATTTTAATTTTTCACATTATTCTATATCCCGAAAGCCCTCATTTTAATTTTCCTAAAATTTGCTTCTCAATATTCAATTATATTATTCATTTTTAATAGAGATTGAGCACAAAAAAATTAGTGTGAGATTTTTTTTTTCAAAAATATGTAAGGAACAAAACATTTCTTAAAATCTTGCAACACAAAAAAGCACAACTTATAAGTCAATTTAGTATATGCACTAATATTAATAAAAATAAATATATAAAACAAGTATTTTTAATTATCATTATAAAAAATAATGAAAATTTTTAAAAATTATTTATTTCTTTCATTTTTTAAAGAAATTCAAATCTTCCTTGTAATTTTTATTAATGTTTTTAATATCTTCAACTTTATGTTTTTCTCTCTATTTGTGTTCCATCTCTATTAGAAAAGTTTTGAACAATAAGGTTGAAAATAAAAAAGCAGATTTAGAAAAAATAAAATATTAGAATTTTTGGGTGGGTTATAGCATAATGTGAAAAAATTAAAATTTTATGAAAATATTTTAAAATTAATTTTTAAGGTTATTTTGAGAATGCTACATTTAAGATTTGAGATATTATTTTATTTTTTATTTTTTGCAAAAAAAAAAAAAGGATGATTTTTTATAAATAAATTTATTTTACATGGATTCTATAAACAAATAGTTCTAGAGACCTTAACTGAAATTCTGTCATTCTACCATTGAGGTGTTGTTTCCTAATTATAGAAGGTGCCCTGAGGATTCTATAAACAGGTTCCTTATTTTTTTTTCTTTATTTCCTATTGTTTTCTGTGCATTCTCTAATCTACTATCTATTCTCTTTCATATTTTATTGTTGTTCGTCTCATTTTTATTTCTTAATGTGATCTTGTGTTAATTCTGTCTCTTTTCTTATTTATGTTCATTTCTGCATCTCTTTCTTTATTTTGTGACTTAAAGTGACACTTGAAAGGGCTTTAATTTTGATTGAATGAAAATTGCTTTTGATTTTTTTGTAAAAAAAAAAATTCTG
The DNA here is from genome assembly GCA_949673435.1 of Macaranga tanarius. NCBI lineage: Eukaryota > Viridiplantae > Streptophyta > Magnoliopsida > Malpighiales > Euphorbiaceae > Macaranga > Macaranga tanarius. Next base: position 9,399 of record CATIWO010510896.1, read on the forward strand.
TATTTGTTTCTGCATTTTACTTGATTTTGAGTTTTTTTTCTAAAAGGATTTTGTTTTGAATTAATATAAATTTGTTTCTGGATTTCTATTAAAAAGTATTTTTATTTTTATTTTCGTGTTTTGCCGTGGTACAGAGGCAACCATATGGTCATACAGGCTTTCAACTCTTCATTAAGCCGAAAGCCTGTGCGGTCAAGTGATTGACTCTAAAATCTTTTCTATGATTCATTTTTGTGTTAATTGTTTGTATTTTTATTTTAATCCCGCACTTATGCATTAAAATAACTTTATATTATATTCTGTTGGCTTATGTGAAGAAGTAAATGTAAGATTTTCTAAGTTTTTATGTTTTGAATTGATTTTATGAGAATTGGTTTTTACTTAAAACAACATATTTAGGATTTGATTTTATATTCTGTGATGAAAGTAATTTGTGGATTTAAACTGATTTTGTAGAATTGTATGATCTAAAGTTTATCATATTTTCTATGATTTTTGTTTAGTGATTATTCTGTGTTTGTTATTCTTTTTTGTTCTTGTGGATTAACTTTTCTATTTTGCAGAATAGTAAATACTTGGTGATTGTTGTTATTTTTTCTTGTGGGTTTTGGGCTAACCTTCTGTTTTACAGATTCGTGGTTGGATTGGGCCTAATGAGAAAGTCTATTTGAATGGGCTTAAGAATTTGTTTTATTTGATATTTGAGTTATAATCTTGGGATTTTTTCATAAATAATCAAAAATTCAAAAATAATATTCATTGACCAAAAGTATTTTCAAATTTTTTTTTTCAAATCTAGATCATAACTCTTCTAGAAGTTGTTTGATCCTTCTCTATTTTTTTTTTTACTAAAGTGGTGTTTGATAAAACTAAAAATTAAGTGCTGAATGTTAAATATAATAAACACTGAATTTTTTAAAGACTAAATTAAATAAATATGTTTGATAACTATAAGTGCTGAAAATTATAAAAGTGATTAATTTTACCTATTTAACCTTGTGATATTGACAAGTGAGTAATAATTTTTAAATAATAAGGACACAATAGTCAATCTAATAAAAAAAAAATTAAAACCTAACAACTCAATGTGTTTAATAGATATTTTAAGTCAAAAGTTTTAACTTATTATTTTAATTACTTTTTAACTTAATTAAATAATTTAAGTTGGGTCCATTGTGGGTTATCAAACCAACTTAAAAAAATTAAGTGCTGAATATATTAATTTTCAGCATTAAG
>CATIWO010510905.1:0-16670 GCA_949673435.1 Macaranga tanarius
AAATTGTTAAAAAAAAGAGTAATGTACCTTTGACATGCAGTTCTGTTTTTTTTTCTCTGTGATTTACTTTTGCTTGCTTTTCTCTTTGGTTACTCTTTGCTTGTTGATTCGATGGAGTATAATTTTTGTATTTTGATTGAAGATTGATGTGTTTATAAGAGGAATTTTTGTTGTTTGGAGGGTTGTTAATGGTGTTTTTTTGCAGCTGAGGGAGAAGATGAAAGCTGCGTTGGAGAAGGCACAACTGAAGGAGAAGATCGCGTAACAGAAGGCACAGCTGAAGGTGAAGATCGTATGTTTGAAGGCTGGGGCACGAGAGTAATTACTTATGTGGCCAGGGGTGCATGCGTAATATTGAAAAAATTGAGATAATTTTGTTATTATGTTGTGTTTTAGAAAGATCCAAAAAAATTTCGAGCATCTTTTCATGGAATGATTGGACTACTCTATTGGGCAACAGCCTGCAAAAAAAAGCCCACAAATTGTGAATCGACGGTGTTTCAAAGGAGCCGAAAGCCCGAAGCTGCAACATACAGTATAAAACTATAAATAAAATAAAATAAAAAACCGGAAACAAAAATCCGCATTAAATCAACAATACAAACGGGTGAAGAAGGAACTTAGCACACGAGTAGCAGACATCTATGGCGATCGAAAGTCCTCCCGTCACAACAGCCGCCGCCGCCACAACTTCAGTTTCGCAAGAGAAACGGTACCGTTCCATCTTTGACGTCCCAACAAACTTCTTTGACGCATGTCGTTTACTCTCTCCCTTCGCATCTTCAGTATCCGAGACCTTTGACAAATCCGAGAATCTCTCCGTCGTTGAAGCTATCGACGAAGAAGCCGATGATCAAATTTACAAAAACGACGCCGCAATACCTAGATGGACCTGTAACACCTGTAAGGCTGAATTCGAGTCACTCCAGGACCAGCGCTCTCACTTCAAATCCGATATTCACCGAATTAATGTAATTATATCTGTACTAATTGCGTTTATAACCATTTTTTTTAAATAATCATCTGATTATGCTTAATTTCAGGTTAAATTAAGCATTGCAGGGAAGAATATTGTGAATGAGGAAGATTTAGATGAGTTGACGTCAGATTCTTTTAAAGATTATGATATATCGAGTATATCAGGATCAGAAGATGAAGCTGATAAAGCGTCCTTAATTCGCAATAATACACAAAAGGGATCAATTGAGAGTTTTAAGCAGAAGCTTTGTATCTGTCTTAACACAGGAGAAAGAGTTTCAATTTGGAAGTGTGTGATTTTGAATGACTTTGAAAGTGTTTCTTATGGGGATGATAAAGATGTTCCTTTGCAATGCCTGAAAGAGAGTGACGTGGTTGAAAGGTTGACGTTTCTTATTCATGAGCCTAGAGAAAAGACGCGCTTGAGGATTGTTTTGCTCGCAAGTGGGGGACATTTTGCTGGTTGTGTCTTTGATGGTAACTCTGTTGTGGTTCACAAAACATTCCACAGGTCAGTATTTCTCTTCTATGCACTTTATGACATAGCCAAGACATTTGGATGTTATTATTTTAATTCTCTTTATTCTTAAGGATTTTTTTTTTTTTTTTTAAATTTAGATATGTTGTAAGAGCCAAAGCTGGTAAGAAACAGTCATCAAAAGATGGAAGTGGCAGGGCTGCACATTCTGCTGGTGCTTCACTCCGTCGGTATAATGAACTAGCTTTAAAGAAGGTATCAAATCAGATGCTAGATCTTTTGCAGCCATCATTTCAAGTTATTTCAGTTGTTTACACTTTTTAGTTGCACCGTTACCCTTTTGGTATTGGTACATTTAATTGGTATGTTTTCAATGGGTACTTTGTTTTCACTTTGCTTTTTTCACCACCACTACTTGGAAACTGTATATCTTCAAACGATTACAAAAAGAAAATGTCTGTAGAACTCCCAAAAATGGCCTTTTAACAAACTAAGCAAAGTTATTCATAATGCAATTTTATACCATCTAAATTGTCCTAATATGGTTCATGATATTCTTGTATTTACCAAACGTAATGGCTTTCACCTTTTTATTCACATGGCAATTACATCAATATGAGACTATGATTTTGTTCATATTGTTGGAATAATTAATTTTTGGCTGCTCATAAATGTTATAGGATATTCAAGAACTACTTGCTTCTTGGAAGCCTTATTTTGATGCTTCCTCTTGCGTTTTCATCCATGCCCCTTCAAGCAACCGTCAGCTTCTCTTTGATGGAGATAAAGCACATTTTAGCCATCAGCATTGTTTTGTTTGTAGTGTACCATTGAATGTCCGAAGGCCTACTTTGAAAGAAGTCCGGCGTATATATAACCAATTGACACAGATTGCCTATGAAGCAGATGAGAAGGAATTCCCATTGGCCAACAATGAGGAATTTCCATTGGGTGAAATCCCTGCTACTAATGGCCAAGACTCCAAAAAAGAGGATTTGAAGGATTGCGTTAATTGCAGGCAAACTACCGAAGCTTCTTCAATTGGTGAAAACTCAGGTGAGTTGATTATAAAAGGCGAAAGTGAAAGTGAGTTAAAGGGCATGACAACACCTTTGCATGAAGCGGCATGTTCTGGCGATGCTCATAAAATTTTGGAACTACTAGAACGGGGTTTGGATCCTTCTGTTAAGGATGAAAAGGGGCGAACCCCCTATATGCTGGCAAATGAGAGGGAAGTTAGAAATACTTTTAGGCGCTTTATGTCGACAAATCTTGATAGGTGGGATTGGCATGCTGCTAAAGTACCTAGTGCATTGACAAAGGAAATGGAGGAATCTCAAGCTGCTAAGCAGGTGGGATTACTCTGTTTTTTGATTTCTATAAGCATCTCTTCTCATGATTGTTTTGCTTGACAATGGGTTTCATATCCAAGTTTAAATTTTAACTGACAATTTCTGCTTATTTTTTTTCAGGCAGAGAAAGATGCCAAGAAGAAAGCAAGAGCAAAAGAATTGAAGAAATTGCGTAAAGCCAAAGAAAAGGCCAAGGTATGTTATTTATTAATCTTAGCATTTATGAAAGCTCCTTTAGGATTAGCAATGGTTCATAAAAAGTGATTTTTGGATACTGCCTTAGTTTTTGTCCAGGTTTTCAATGTTCTTGAATGGTTTTTTTGAGTGTGGGTGGGCAGTTTCTTAATTGTAACATGAGATGATGAGAAAACCAAAGCATATAAGTAAGCCAGCTTAATATGGTAATTTCATATTAGTAGAATATTACAAACAAATTGACATCCTCTGCACTTAAAAGTCCTTCCTATGATTTTATCAGGCATCAGTTGTATGTAACAGGTTTGAAATGCGCGTCGTATTTATAAAAGCATTTTGCATGACATGTTTCCAAATGAGAAAATTTTGCTATTTTCCATGAAGCTTTTCATTTTAATCATTAGTTGTTTCTTTTCCTTCCCATATAGTAATTTGTTTCAACACTATTGCAATGTGAATTCAGGCTGAGGCTGCTGGATCCCAGAATTCTGTGGCAGCAGCTACAGAGAATCAGGCCATGCCAACTTCAGCTATCAAGGGACGGCCTCAGCCTAGTGGGAGATCACAAATATCTAAAGAGGTTAGAGCCTTGTCATCAGTTAAAATTTAGAAATACATTTCTGAAAAGTGAATATCGAACTTGTGCTAGTCAATAGTTGAAGACAGGAATGATAGTGACAACAGACAAGTAGTTCCTGCACAGTGCTATTTTTAGATTTGCAATTGCAATAATGATGTTGAATAACATTTTTTTCTCCTTTTGTTATGATCTCCTTTTTGACATCTAGCGAAGCCCTACTTGGCAATGCATGTGTAATCTTGCTTTCCATTTTTCTACCAAATAGACTCCTAATTTATTTTCTACTGCATAAATCACTTGCTTCTTTTTCTAATCCAGGAGGAGTTGAAGAGGGCACAGGCTGTTGAGAGGGAAAAGAGAGCAGCTGCTGCAGAGAGGAGAATGGCTACAGCTCTAAATTCCCAAGGCAGCGGCACAACCAGTGTTGTTAGCAATGGGCAACCCAAAAGTGGGTTAGCAAATGATATATACTGCTCCTGTTGTAATACATCATTAGCTGATAAAATTCCATTCCATAGGTATAATTACAAATACTGCAGCACCACGTGTATGCATGTACACAGAGAGGTCCTTGAGGCTGGATGACATAAATTGCTTCCAGCTATGTATTCTGTATTTGGTGTCGTCTAGGGATTCAATAAAATATATACAACTAATTTATCCGCAATTTTTCCTTCGGTTTCTTTGTTGGCTTATATTTCTCTTCTCGTCTATTTTGCCAAATTTGATTAGGTTTTATTCAATCAAAACGGCACTGCATAACATTAACTTTCACCAATAATTGAGATCAATTTGTTTACGCTGATATGTATGAAACCATATCAGATCACAGTTACTTATAATTCATAGGAGTTAACGATTATGAAGAAGGTCAATGTATGGCTAAAAATTGCTTATGGTATGACATAATTCCATTGCGACTTCAGTGAAATCTGTTAAAATAGACTATTAATTAGACCATTCAAGCTGGTAAAATAGTCCAACTGGTGCGGGTAATTAAACGACGACGTTTTCTGCCAGAAATATTTTTTTGAAATTAGTTCTTTTGGAAAAAAAAAGATTTTGAAGTTCGATATAACAACTAAAACGCAATGTATTATTAGTCTAGAAAGGTCTTGAATCTGCAAGCGTTAGGAATTTTTGAGGGGCTGTCTCCAGTCGAGTCCAGTCCAGGGAGCGAATAGCACAAGAAGCTTCTCCGACGCTGAGCTAACTATATCAGATGGTTAGTTTCCTTTGCGTAATTTCATCAAACATCTTTACTACGTTACTTTATCTCTTGATAGATGAACTTACATATTCACGCTGTTTTGTAAAATCGTAAACAGTCAGTTACACTGCATACCAATCTGGGTGATATCAAGTGCGAAATCGCTTGCGACGAGGTACCTAAAACTGCAGAGGTTAGTGCATTTCAGTAATTCTACGATTTTTCCCCGATAACGTTTTAATCATAGTTTCTCATGATATCGAGCTCAATTATGTGCATTATCAGGTGTTTTAAATAGGAATTTCACTGGAAGTAGTTCTCTTAATCCTTCTTTAGCTCCTTGATTCCTATTTTTAATCCCGTTTGAAACCCTAATTTTAAGTGGAGCCAGAAGGCCCAGAACGATTATGTCCAGTTGTATAGACTTGAGTAGTCTGAATAATGGAGGATCATGTCAAGTTGCCAGTTTTCATTATTTTCATGGAGCTTTCCTTGTGTCCTTGTATGCCATCCCTTTTCCAAGGAAATTATTGGCATGCTTCTGGGAAATGAAAAGCTCTGTTTGTTGCTTGTTCTCACAAGTCAATAGGTTTGTAGGATACTGATGTTTGGTTTTGCCTCTTACTTGTTACATACAGGATTTAAGGTCATGCTCTACTTGCAATTTATGCATTAACTAATTTTATATTCTGTCTTGTGTTGCTTTATTATTCGAAACAGAATTTCTTGGCACTATGTGCTAGTGGTTATTATGATGGAACCATATTTCACCGAAATATCAAAGGTTTCATGATTCAAGGTGGAGACCCGACAGGTACAGGCAAAGGTGGAACCAGTATATGGGGCAAGAAGTTCAACGATGAGATCAGAGAATCTCTTAAGGTACTTTATTTTGAATGTTACAACCTGATGACCAAGTTTGAGATGTATGCTAGGGCCTAAGATGCCAGAAGCTGGAGGTTGATTGTTTAATTGGCAGGCTTGTTTTTGTACAACATGGTTGCTAATGACTACAGTTAATCATCATTAGAAGAGGGCTTATTCCAATGCTGTTATTGCAACTCGTATATTTCTAATGCTGTGTACTCTTCTTTTCAGCATAACGCGAGAGGTATATTATCAATGGCTAACAGTGGGCCTAATACCAACGGAAGCCAGTTTTTTATATCTTATGCAAAGCAGCCCCATCTCAATGGATTGTACACTATATTTGGCAAAGTAATTCACGGCTTTGAAGTCCTTGATCTCATGGAGAAGGTATGTTATGCTAGTTTTTGCTAATTGTCTTTTCTAGTTCTGTTTCGGAGGTGCAATGACTATGATTAGCCTTTCAAGTACATTTCTCTTATTACTGGTTGATCCCATTGTTCATTTACTTGCCTTACGGCTAGTTATTAATTTTAGTCAGATCTTAGACTTTCATTGTTTAGTTCTTCAGTGATCCAGTTTCATAGTACATGAACTTGAATCTCTTTTCCAATGCAGTCCCAGAACTAGATATCTTTGTGAATGTATAAAACTAATTGTCTAGTATCTTCTATTTGTTTTTTCTATTATAATTTTTTTTCTTTCCAATTAAGCATTGTGGACTGCGATTTGGTTTTTGTGCAGACTCAAACAGGAGCAGGTGATCGACCTCTTGCGGAGATAAGGATCAATAGAGTAACAATACATGCTAATCCCCTTGCTGGCTAGCTGCATTTTGGAACATGTGGTTGGATGCTGTATGATAAAGATCAGTAGATTTACAATACATGCTAATCTAATTGCTGCCTAGCTAGATCCTGGAAGTCTGCTTGAATGCCATTCATGTTGTTACGTTTGTAAACGTTGATTTTGATTTTGGTATTGATTCCTAGGATATATATATATATATATATATATATATCAAAAGATAGAAATATATATCATTACTTGATAATGGGAAGTACAAGGAAGAAGGCAAGATTTTGCAACATAACCTCTAAGATGGTACAAATTATATTAAAAAATCGGGCTATTTACTAAAATATGGTCCAAATTTTCATAAATATCAAATTTGTGGTTGTATAAAAAAAAATTTCACATTTGTGATTTTTTTTTTTAAAATTTCAATTTTGTGGTAGTTTTTTATGATGTGGCGTTGGACTAGTCAATTCGCCAGTAGCACTGGCGAAATATATATATATATATATTTAAACAAGATATTTTGCCTGTGCTACTGGCGAAATGCCTAAAAAAAAGTGAAATTTGGGACAGTAATTTGATTATATTTCGGAAAAAAAATATGGTATTTTGGAAAAAAAAATACCATGAGGAAGAGAAAATTACGTGGAATTTTTTGACGCAAGCTGTGTTCGAAACGGATGTCGGAATAGCACTGGCGCAATGAGCCTCATTTTTATTTTTTTTTTGCATTTCGCCAGTTTGACTGGCGAAATTCTGTGGGGGACTTTTGTCCTCTAGTGATTTCGCCAGTCAAACTGGCGAAATCAACTTTTTTTTTTTTTTTTCAAAAAAAATCATAAATTTGGAATTATTTTAAAAAGAACCAAAAATTTGGTATTTAATAAATTTTGGACCATAAAAAATGAAATAGCTCTTAAAAAATCTTGCTCCAATAAAATATATCAATGGGAGAAAGAAGAAAATAACCTTAAAAAAGAAAATAAAATCAGTCATAATAATACTAGTATTTCAGTGCCGCATATAGAAGATAAGTAAATTGGCGAAAATATAAGCTAAAACTTGAAGTAGATAAACTTGACTCCTGATTGGTAAGCTTAAGAAGTATTTCAACATTATTAGCGAAATAATAGGTACCGTAAAATTCGTTTTGAAAACAAGGCAAAATCAAAACTTTTCTTAAAATTATATATATATATATATTTAGATGTAGCTAGAGTACCTACAACTTCTTTCAACCCTATAAATCTCTCATTATGAGAGAACAAAATCATCACAAAATATGAACAAACTAGAAATTAAATTCGAAATCTAAACAAGTTATAAATTATTTGAACAAAATAACTAAAAAAAAAAAGAGAAGAAAGGCCAAATTTTGGCCAAAAATAGCTTTCAGCCGGAGATCTAAAGGGGAGAAAGCACCAACAGAAGAGAGAGAGAGAGAGATGAGATTGCTGATGCCTGATGGTACATTGTTTTTCTTGAATGAAAATACGTATTTAAAGATAACACAGATACTATAACAATCAATAAAAATAATTAAATTAAAGATTAAAAAAAATTAAGAGATGGTTTACAAGCTCAAATCTCTATTTTTTTTCATTAGTCTGATTTTATCTTTATAGTAAAATTATAATTCTGAAAGAAGTTAGTACCTTTTGAATCCTTAGTTTATTGGCTTTAATAATAAAATCTATTCAAATTTTAATTCTAAAATAATTATAAGAAAAAAATGTGTTAAAAATTTCGATTTCAGTATAAAAATGTCACGTCATAAATATTCAATTTTATATTAAAATCTTAAAAGAAAATTAGGATAAAAATTTTAATGTTAATATATATATAAACTATAAAGAATACCTACAAAGAATACAGTTCAAGAAGCAAAAATTAACATTCAAAAATCATTTTAAAATATTTGAATTTAATTCGAATTCGAATTCAACTCAATTTTTATAAAATATTTATATAATTTATATTAAAATAGAATTATAAACATATATAAATTTAATTAGACTTACAAATTTATCAAATCAATATTCTTTTAGTTGTATACATGTTTTCATAATTTTCATCTTATTTTCTTTGTAAATTATTGATAATTGTAGAGATAGTTGGAAATAATGAAGAGAAAGGTAAGGATAAACAATTTAGATGGTCCAAACCTATAATGCTTCAAATATTAACTGAAAAAACTTTAAAAGGAAATAAACCATTTTTGACATTCAAGCCATAATCTATTGCAATAGTGGCTATGAAAATAAATAAAAATTTTGGAGATGAATGTCTTCATAAACATTTTGAAAATTACTTTAAGACTGTGAAAAATGAATGGACAACTATTTTAACACTTTGAGATACAAATGGATTTGGATGGGATGATAACTGCTGCAAAACATATTTTATAATGAATATGTGATAGTAAGAATTTTTAATATTTTTTAATGGCATGCAAGCAATAGTGATGATATTTTTTAGTGCTCATAAATAATAATTTTTTTCATGCATTTTGCATTTGAGTGTATATTATGTATTTTTTTGTTGAATATGCATATCCTAAACATTGAAAGTATCTCAATAAAAAAAATTAAGATGTATGATGAGACGGTAATAGCTGTTGGGAAATATATTGTTATTGAAAATTTTGCCAAATCCTTTTATTGACATTGCCAATAATACAAACACCGAGATAGATTCAACTCCACTAGAAGATGATGTCGAAATTGAAGAAGCCTCAAAAGGAAAAGAAACATCTTCAGTTGTTAATCATTCATTTCAAAAAAAAAAAAATCTCATAGAAAAATAAGACATGACTCTGAAAATAAAGGTGTTGAGATTTTGGCCATGGAAATAAAAGAAGTCGCAATGACCATTAAAAATCTTAATAAAAATCAGGTTGTTGTGTCTGACCTTTTATAAAGAAGTAATGAAGACAAAATGATTTGATGAAATTAATTTGGCTTCTGCATTTGATTATTTGCCTGAAATATTTGTAAAAGCATTTATGGTCAAAAATGGCAATCTTATGAAGATTTGGATCCAAAATTTTATTCAACAACATGGAGGCTAAAACTTATGACTTGAAATATTTATACTAAGAGTTTATTATGTAATGACTTTTGAACTGATTATTGGTATTATGAACTTATTATTACTATTGTCATAGTTATCACTTATTAAGTATTTTATCATTATTAATATGGATGAACTTTTAATCAATTATACAAGGTTTGTTTTATATCATGTTCTTTTTTATTGAGTTTGCAAATATTATAAACCCTAAACTTCCAATTGATTAAACATGATTTTTATATTAAAAAAATTAACATTGATACACATAAATATTTATCCATTGAAAGGTACTTATTTCAGCTTCCATGTTCATTTCTGGAGTTATACAAAGGCTCGTCTAGTGGGATTGCCTTTGATCACAATGTTGGTTTAGTTGAACTATTGCATCCAAATATATGGTCTATTTGATGATCATTAAATTTTTTGAGGTGAGATGTTTAATGTAAATATTTTGTTTATTTTATATTAAATTTCATTTAATGAGTGTGGTATGATTTTTTCATGGTTACATATGTCGCACGCAACACCATAAAACTATTAACTAAACTAATTATATATCAAATACCTTTTTGTTATGAAGGATTTAGTAATATAATTTTTAAGTAAATTATAATATAACTTTTTTTTTGAAAGAATTATAATCTAACTTTTAAAAATGGAAAGAGTAATAATTTTTGTGTAAACCGGAAAAAATATTTTTTAACTGTTTTTTAATGTTACAATCGAATAATAAAAAATATTATATTTTTTTGAAAAATATTTTTTCAATAAAATATACAATAATTTAGATGATTTATGGTATCTCTGTGCCATATATTTTTATCAATGGGAAAAAAAGAAAATATACAATGGGAGCCTAAATATTAATTTAATTTTTTGGAGTAAAATAAGAAGGGAATGTTTGCGGGAACGGGAATCTTCCCCGGGAAGCTTTGGCATTTGATATCAACACACGTCACTGTCACTGTGTCACTTTCCCGCAAAATAACCAGCAGTATCTTACCAACTGGTACTGAGGTTTCAAAATCCCCGCCATTTTTTTTAACCGTCTGCGACTTGCGTGTCTCTTTGTCTATTCAATGGCAGTAGAAGATGAAAACCTAGAAACCACCCCGGTTGTTTCAAAGCCAATTCCGAGTCCAGTCTCGCAAACGGGCTCCTCCCATCCTCCTCATCGTCCAGACCCCGACGGTACATCGCCGAACAAGTCATTGAGCCCTAGAGAGTTCATACTTTCAGTTGCCTCTAAGATTTCGTCTCAGCCTCTCACTAACCCTGACCCTAACGTCTGGGGTGTCCTCACTGCTATTTCCAATAACGCTCGCAAACGCCACCAGGTACATTTATTTCTCTCTTTCAAACCCTAATCCCCTTGATCTTATTCCATTTATCTATTTTTTGATTGGTTATTATTATTTATTTATTTTCATTCATTTTCCTAATTTATTAGCTACATTTACATTTTTATTTTTGTGGCTGCTGTAATTTACATAAAAATCCTAATTTTTGGAATTAGATGGTTATAGGCCTTGTGGCAACTCCAACTGATTAAATGATCATAACAGGGAATCAATATGCTTTTGACGGGAGATGAGCATTCGATTGGCAGATTGGTGGATGACTTTCGTTTTCAGATTGAATCAACTGCTGTCAGTGGGAGACACTGCAAAATATATAGGAAAAGTGCGACTGTTGAGAACATGGAGCATCCATCTGTTTTCTTGAAAGATACTAGGTTGTTTATTGTTTACACATTTTGATCCTACCTTTTGTGTTGTCCTTTCTATCCCTTTTTTTTAAAAAAAATATTCTGAAACATTTGAGCTTCTTGCAGCACGAATGGAACGTATCTCAATTGGAATAAATTGAGTAAGAACGGTCCTGAATCAAAAGTCCAGCATGGAGATATTATTTCATTTGCTGCTCCTCCTCAGCATGGTAATTTTTTCTTGATTGCCCTACATTTATTTGGGAACCTAAATATGCCTATTGCTGTACCAATTTAACTGGTATTATTATTCTTTACGATGTATTGTTTTATTGAACTTCTGTCTGTTATGTCATCACAGAACTTGCATTTGCATTTGTATATCGAGAAGTTCTTAGGTCTGCTCCCTCCATGGAAGGTGCAGCTGTGAAGAGAAAACCAGGTACATTCATTACTGTTATCTGCTAAATTATGGATAATGATCTTCCCATTGTGATATTGTATTTTCATTCCTTAAGTTGAATGTGAACATGAATGAGAAATAGTAACCAGCAAATTCTCATTCTTTTGGTGTGGAAACCTTAACTGTCAGGGTTTGTTGAAGACACCGCATGTTCCTTCAGTCCTACAAAAGACGTTTTAGATTATCTTCCTTGATACAGGTTTATCTTCTTAATGTGCAGAGGAGATTGCTTCAGAAAACAAGAGACTAAAAGGTATAGGGATTGGTGCTCCTGAAGGTCCTTTATCTCTTGATGATTTCCGAAGCCTTCAACGTTCTAACACGGTAATTTTTAATCCATATTTACAGTGATTGATGAGCTATGTTGTTCTTTTATGAATTTTAACCATTAAAATTTGGTGGAAGTTCTGACTCATATATTTGCTGTATGCAGGAACTAAGGAAGCAATTAGAAAGTCAAGTCCTCACAATTGATACATTGCGCAATGAGCATCGAGCAACCAATGAACGCCATGAAAGTGTAAGCTCTTCTAAAAGCTCAGCCTTATTCCTCTATTTTTTGTGATGTATATAACTTATTACTTAAGTTTTTGTTAATCACTTGTTATTGGGTATGATCAACTGTTTTATCAACTTGTTTGTTCTTTGTTTTTGCAGGATATGAGAGCGATGAAAGAATCTGTTGCAAAATTGCACATAGATCAAATCAAGGAGTTGCAAAACATGTTGGATGTTAAACAGAAAGAGTTGGTGGAAGTTAATAGAATATCAGCTGAACAAAAGCATGCCTTGGAAGACCTTAATGAAACACTCACTGCTTCCAGGCAGTCATGCACTGAAGCAAATGAAATAATGAAGAGGTGAAGAACATTGATGTAGAACCATGTAAATAAATTAATTCAACTAAAAACTCAGTAATAGAAAAGTATCCAACTACCTACAAAGTTAGAATTATATAAATTCCCTTTTCCTAGAATGCCTAAAAGAAGTAAAAGTTATAGTAGGTCCCTTCTAAGATGGCACGTGTTACAACTATGAACCAGACTCTGTCCATTGGAAGGAATATGTACCACGTCAAGCATGCTCATACTGGTAACCAATATAATCCCAGACGAAGGAAGGCACATCTTTGAGCTCAGTGCTTTTGGGTGGTGAGGTTGGGATATATCTAGATTTGAACTTGCCAAGATTTGAGGAAGAAATAGAACATGACATTGAAATGCTTAGTTGTCTCCATTTATTTAGTGTAGCTTGATTTTCAGAGTAGAATTATGCTTCGATTTGCAGATAGTTTGCATGAGGTTGTTTGCAAAAGTTGCTAAATAATAGTTAAGAGGTCTTAATTACTGTAATGTCTGTTTATAGTCAGAAGGCGTCTATATCTGAACTTGAGACACGGTTAGAAGAAGAGCGAGATCAGAGAAGAGAAGAACGACAAAGGGCTGCTGCTGATCTAAAGGCAGCTGTACAGAGAGTTCAGTCTGAGGCCCAAGAGGAAATTAAAAGACAAACTGATGCTGCCTCTCAACATGAGAGAGAACTGCAAGAGGAAATAACAAAGCTTCAGGTAGGTAAATTTTTCATTATTCTAAAATCTAACTGTATGGATTTGATACTTGTCTTTTATCAAAAGCTTGAGAATGCAAAACTTTCTGAACTTGTATTCAGGATAGGGAGAAAAAATGGTGTTTACAAGTGGAAACTTTGAGGCCCAAACTGGTATGATCAGTATTACTTTCACATTTTTTCCACACATTATCCATGTGATTTAATATTTCTCTACTACTGCTTTCTGTGTATTTAACAGGAGGAAGCAAGACAAAAATTGGTCATCTCTGATAATAAAGTTCGCCAGCTAGAATCTCAAGTTGCTGAAGAGCAACTAGCCTTTACAAATGAAAGAAAAGTAATAATTCCCCTTAATGTGTTTGGAACATGTCATATCATATCTAGAATTGTTTGCTCATCCAGTTTTATCATGACATATTGTTAATTGATGCTGGCCTGATGTTTGTTTTGCAATTTTGGGTTCTATGGGCAGAGAGTTGAAGAACTTGAGCTAGAAATGAAACAATTATGGAAACAGCTTGAGAGTGAAAAGGTATATATGTAAATTCTCTTCAATTTTTCTAAGTGTTAAAAGTTATTCAAGATGAAAATGTGAATTGATTTGTTGGTTAATCCTGAAGCTTTGGGATTGCTCCAAGCGAGATCCTGGGGTGGCGCACCTCTGACCCTCACCCCTCCCTAAAATGCAAGAGAATTTTTGTTATTCCAAAATTCTTTCAGATATTAGTCTTATACTTTAGTACATCAATCACAGTTGTAACTTCTCCTAAAATCGCAAATGATTCAATCTGTCACTGCCATTTTTGTTTACATATGTTATGCTCCTTGTTGTGATACTGTCATTACTACAAACCCATCTGCAAGGTAGAAAAGTACAGAAGAAACTGTTCCTTGTATTGAGCACACTGTTTTTCATTTATTATTTGTTATATGTTGTATTTGTTATGGGCCGAGGAGGTTAGGGCTTGATGAAGTGAAAGCATGGTTTTTGATGCAGTGATTTATTAAGAAACGATTGATGTAGTTGTCTGAGACTTGGTTCTATTAAAAATTCATTCAGTCATCAGATGACATGAGATTTTGTTGGCATATTATTACAGTTAATTGTTCTGAAGCTGAGGTTTTCTTTGCTGTTGGTAGCAGGCAGCGCGAGAAGAAGCATGGGCTAAAGTTTCTTCCCTTGAACTTGAGATCAATGCTGCAATGCGGGATCTTGAATTTGAGAGACGGAGGTTAAAAGGTGCCCGGGAAAGAATAATGCTTAGGTAAGAAGTTTAGAAGCTGTGTATGTGTATCTATAATTGACTTGATTATTTTACCTTTATAATTAGCTAGCAAGGTATTTATTATTCTGACAGTATGCTGTTTTTGTATTCATGACATGGTATGCTGGTAATGACTAACTAGTTTCTCTTTTGTAACTAGGCCATAGAAAGTTGGAGGGCTGGCTTGGGCAATTACTTCCTACTATCTACTAATTTGTTAAAACATTTTATCAATCTTCTAGATCTTTTTATTCTAATCAATGATAGTGTATGTTGGTGAGATGGTAAGCTGATGCTGATCCTTTCTGGCTGCAAGTCAGAGGTTTAAGCGGTTTAAGCAGTGGATTTTTATTAAAATTTGGTGTTTCTTTAATGTTATCTGGATTGAGGATTAGTTCTATTTTTGTCAAAAAGCTGTTGGTATTAGTTACAACTAGGACTCATTCTAGATATGATTGGTCTCTTTGACTTGATTGTTATTTAATGTCTCTCAATAAATTTTCCCATGGCAGTGATACCGGTAATGTGTTATGTTGTTATTGCATCTTATCTGCATCTGAAATGTTATCTATAGTTAGGATGCCACAAACATTCATTGCATGCCCGAATTTAGATTGTGCGCATTGAGTGTTTTATGATGCGAGTTATGTTTGTTTATGTTGTTACATACCCATGATGCAGGGAGACACAGCTGCGGGCCTTTTATTCCACAACAGAGGAGATATCAGTACTATTTGCCAAGCAGCAGGAACAACTGAAGGCAATGCAAAGGACCTTGGAAGATGAGGAAAATTATGATAATACATCTGTGGATGTCGACGTGAATGCATTGCCAGTTGAGAATATGAATGTCACACTGACTGGTGAAAAACAAATGATTGTATACAAAGGTGCCAAGGGTCACTCTGCTAATTCAGCTCAGAGATTTGATGGAAATCAGGCTGATGCTTCAGGTGATGAAGCAAGCGTAACTGAGAAGCATGAATGTGATATCAGAAGCCAAGGAGAAGAAATAAATACACAGGAGGAAGAATTCACCAGTTCAAACCGTCATGCTAATGGGGGTTTTGGTTCTGACATTGATGGTGTTGGCACAGCACCTGTCCTGGAAGGAGATGCCATAGGAACAGAGCGAGTTCTTGAAACAGAAAGCCTTGGAATTGATGGTGATCGGAATATTGACCTGAACAAGTGTGGTTCTGTGGCTGGGGATACGATGCAATTTGATGATGAAGCCCATGTTCATGAAAGTGATCAGCATGTTCGGACGACTTCTCCAGTTGCTTTGCGTTTCTTCCAATCGAATAATCCCCAAGAGACTGAGAAAGCCATGGAAGAAGATACGGAACCAGGAGGCACAATCAGAACAGCTGACCTATTGGCTTCTGAAGTTGCAGGGAGCTGGGCTTACAGCACTGCTCCTTCTGTCCATGGTGAGAATGAATCACCTAGCAGTAGAGACAACGATGTCAAGGGCAGTGTAGGCGTTCATGATTTTAGTGGTCATGTGGCTGAAAGTCAAAGCACGCCATCTTCTGAGGCTGCAGCTGCCAGAAGGAATCATGAACGCCGAGCATTAAGCGAGATGATTGGAATAGTTGCACCTGACTTAAAGGAGCAATTTGGTGCTGTGGATGATGGTTGTGCTAACGGGAGGGAGAAACAAGGTTCTACTTTAAACTCTGATACTGAGAGTTGTACTGACAGTGAGGATCATAACAGAGAATATTCCAAAGTTGTTTCTGTTTCAGATGCCGAAACCGAAGGTAGTGATCAACCTGATGAGGATCAGAAAAATGATGCTATGGATGAAGATGACGAAGATACGCAAGAAGACTCTCCACGAAAGTAGCCTTGTTGATATCAGACCAAAGGGCAGACAAGACGCCCACGCCCCTTTCCTAGACAAAGAATCCTCAAATTCTGTAAAATATGGTGCAAAATTTTTATTTAGAGCGTACTACATGTTATATATGAATTATAGTTAATAATTATGGTTTATATGTTTTATTATTTATATAATTTGCATCACATCCATAATACATACAAAAATAAATAAGTAAAATATTTTCAAACAAAAACAAGTAAAAGGATTGAAAGGCCAAAAAAAAAATTAATGAATTGACAAAAAAAAA
>CATIWO010510962.1:0-14317 GCA_949673435.1 Macaranga tanarius
GATAGTATTATAGTGTAACCATTTAAAATAGTTTTTAAGCTGTGTATCTCATAATTGTAATATTGTTGTTAAGAGATTAATCATTATCATTAAATTCCTAATTAAGTGTATTAATGGATAAGTTGTGGTGAGAGTGTGACAGTTAATCCTAGGCAATGGATATTTATTCTTCACCATAATTCTATCCAATTACTTATAATTGATGCATATCCTCAAACTACCATCTTTCTTTTTCATAAATAATACAGGTGCTCCCCAGGGTTATATGCTTGGCCTGATAAACTCCTTTTCCAACAATTCCTCCATCCGCTTCTTTAATTCTTTCAATTCAAAGGCGCCATTCTATATGGAGCAATTGATATCAGTGCCACCCTTGGTATGGTTTCAATTTCAAAATCTACTTCCTAATGTGGTGGCAATCCTGGTAATTCATTTAAAAATATATCCAAAAATTCTCTAACAATGGGTACATCCCTCACTCCTGAACTAACCTTTGACGTATCAAGAATGTTGGCTAAATATGCTTCACACCCATCTCTAATTAATTGAAAAGCTATTATGGCTGAAATTAAATAAGTAGGAATAATTTTTCTATCACCCACCAAAACTATCTTACTTTGCCTAGAAATACCTATAATTACTTCTTTTATATGGTAATTCACAATGGCATGATGTTTGGATAACCAATCCATCCCCAAGATAACATTAAATTCTTCTAGATTGATCACTACTGAGTCTGCATGCAAAGCCCTACTATCTACCTCTATAGGACATACTTTAATCACCATATTAATAACTACAGTACCCCCAACAGGCATGGATACACACATCTTATATCCTAATGATTCAATAGTACCCCAGATTTTCAATGCAAACTTATAGGATATAAATGAACATATGGATCCAAGATCTATTAAAATAAATGCATCATGGCTAAGGATGGTAAATATACCCGTAACCACATCCGGTGTAGCTAGGGCTTCTTGCCTTGTAATAGCATATACCCTAGCTTTACTTTGAATCTGCCCAATTGATCTTGTTGGTGTTGAGGTACCAACTCCATTTCCTCTCCCATGACCCTTACCTCAACTAATATGGGGATTATTTTCTCATGCACTGCTTTGCCACATTATTTACGGTCCCTTAACACTCTTCTTTCTCATAAAATATCCTGGCTGACTATAATAGTAATATAAGATTACTCGAGACCCCCAACATTCCCCAGAATAAAATTGACCATATTTGTTGCATGTAGAGGCTGATACACCACCCATAGTTTTATTTCTTCCCATATTTTTTTGATTAGCCGATCTCCCGATTCCTTTACTGAAAGCACTCCTGCTACTTGATTAGATTGACTAAACCCTCATCCTCTAAAATTGCTTTGCTAGAAACTAGAACCTCTAAAGGATGATCCTCCACCGGTTCTACCTGAAGTGGTAAACACACAGGTAGTCCTCTTCTTTTTGGCTTCCAATGTATTCCTCTCTATTATAGTTTCTTCCACTTGAAGTGCCATTTCTAATAAATCCCTATAAGTCAGAGGTTTAACCACTATCCTTATTTAGATTTGAAGAGTTAAACCCCTTTTAAACTTGTCTCTTTTTAATTTGTCAGTTGCCACTTCTTTGGGGTGCATATTTCGATAATCTCACAAACTGGACCTCATAATCTACAACAAATAATTCATCTTGCTTCAAGTTGAGGAATTCAAGCTTCTTTTTGGCTTTGTACATGGCTGACAAGTATTTATCTGTCAATGTTACCGGTACATCTCCACTTCCAGGAACAGTTTCCCACTAATCAAGTACATCTCTCTCAAACAAGGATGCCGCACAGCTCACTTTCTTTTCGGTTGTACACTCAATTCGATTCAATACTCTCTTCATGTTTCTCAACCATTTTTCTGCAACCATCGGATCAGTGGTCCCAGTAAAAACCTTTGCACCCTATTTTCTTATCTTCTCACAGTAATCATTTAGAGCACTCTCCGTTGGTTTTTGAGCCACCTCCTTCATAATTTGAACAAATTCCTGTATAAATGGGGGATAGGCAGCTTGTGGAGGAGGAGGTTGAGGTTGTGATTGATCATGTTTGGGTTCACCTATTGAATGCATTGGTGTTTGTCCATGTATAGACTTAGATGACTCTTCTGGGCCGGTGTGTTAAGCTTAGTGTCCTTCCATCCTAACATATGCAACACACATCAATTATATGTCACTTATGACTTATGCATGGTATGCCATGAATGCGTCATATTTTTATATCTCAAGGGAATCTAATCCTTGCTCTGATACCACTAAATATGACACCCTCAAACACAAGCATACATATAACCACAATTAAATCCATACACGTGGCAAGGAAATTTTTCACAAATATATATATATATATACAGAATCCTTTGTATACATACATTGTCTACCATACATCATATGCATTACACATAACTAACAATTACACATGATGCTATTACAAAATGTCAACATGACATTAAGGATGAAGGTCGGTTGCACCAAACTCGCCTTTGCCCACTTAAGACTCAAATGCAAGCTTCTAGCTTTACCTAGTCGAGTCTTGAAAAATATAGATGCAAAGGGGTGAGCTTGCGACTCAACAAGTAATCACTAATACAATTATACAAACATTACTTCTCAATAACTAATTAAGAAAACATTAAACTAACTTACACAACAAGTGTGTAATGATCGAATTTCCAAGCATAAATATCACTTTAAAGTATATTATTAATAGACTTAAAAGTCTAAGTTATTATAAGAAAATAAGATCAATTAGGTTTAAAAATGAAATAAAAACATCACCAAGCTGTGCCAGAAATCTGGCGCTAGCCAGCCACTGGAGATCGCTAGTGGCCCAGTCTACCTTGAAGGACTAGCAATCGCTAGTGGTTCTTCCTATGAGTAAGGACTAGCAATCACTAGTAGCTGATTCCTGCTGCTGCCACTTCCATTTTGGACTACGAAAGGAGTCCAACTCGCACTTTAACCTACTTTAAACATCACAAACGCATTCACAATTGCATGATACTCAATTAATCACAAGTTCAAGTATCTATATTCACACTTTCATTATTCATAATCTCAATAACACATTCATACACATTTATACATTATTTTCCATTCTCAAACATAAATTCAAGATACATTCATCTCAACACACTATTTAGTATTCGGCTGGAATCATCGTCATATAATTACCTCCCACTTAGCCATATTGGCTATATTTCTCACATATAAGTTCTCAACTCATAATTCAAATGGCCATTTAGTGAGACTATTTGCCCAACTCAGTATCACCTCACACATATCAATCATCGGTAGTTATCTGCCGGCTCAACTTGTCCATCACACACAATCAGTGAAGACTATCTGCCCGGCTCAGTCTTCACTTATCACACATTCTCATATGTCATCATTTCCTCACATGTTTCACCTTCTTATAAAACATAACACAATACAGCTAAATGCAATTGCATCTAAATAAGTCACCAATATTTCATCCATAATCACTAATCCATTCTCACATTCATAACATTCCACATACACCATTATAATATCCACCACATTCCACACATAAAGCACACATATCATCATTTGCTAACAAATCCTCACATTTCCACTATACAAAAGGGTAGAAGCTCATTCCACATCATATTCAACTCAATAATTCAATGTCCACATACTATCCATGAATTCACACATTTTCATTAAATGAAATATACTATTATACATATAATAGTTTAGCATATATATATGACATATATTAGTAATTACTTACCTCCAAATACTTCCAACTTTAAGAAAGGTCTTTCTTCTAATTATTGGTGACCTCTTTCCCTTTATCAACTCCTACATATAATCATTCATCAATCTCACATAACAAACATTGTACTTGTACCCAAACTCAACTAGATGCAATTTAATACTCAAAGTTTGATATATCTAAAAGATGCACACACAAGTCCAATGACTATAATTTTTCTATTAAAGGTAGAATTATGAGTTTACTCTTAAATCCAATTAGAATTACTCATTTCAGACAAGTATAGAATTATTTATGAATTATTGAATAAAATCGGATTATACAAGGCCATCAGAGTGAGCAATAAAATGTCAAGCCCTGTTAGACCCTTCTAACAATAGATTCAGTTCAAGCTCAAAACATAAAAATTGTAGAGGACTCTCTCATGTAATCATACTTAAATTGGAGCTCTACAGCTCAAGTTATGGTAAAAACTCTAAAACTGATAACAGAGGAAAACAGAACACGAATTTTGCAACAATCAAAACTTAACTCCACTTAATAAAAATACATGCATAACTTACCAATTGGTGCTCCAATTGTTAATAGACCTCCTAAAACTTCCCAACACTCTTGTTAAATGAGTAGAGCAAAATCAAAATCTCCCAAAACTTATCAAAAACAACTCTTCTTCTTCCTAATAGCATTTCTTCTCTACACTACTAACATACATACACACACTTGCACCAATCACAAGCTTCCATTTGCCCCCATAGGTATCCAAGTAATTATGCTTAGTCTTAATTAAGGAATTAAATATCTAGATAATTATGGAAATTTATCACCATAATTCCCTATTAACTCTTTAATAAAATGGAAATATTATATAGAAACCCCTAACTTCTTATTGTGACATCCCAACTTTTCTTACAAATAAGTCCCTCTCTACAATTCATACCCATTCCCAAACTTAAATTAAGTCCATTATTTTATACTATGTGTAAAATACAATGCATAAGATAGGAGTACATATTTTAAAAGGCGGGTGTTACACCACACAATATTGTACTTACTCAAAACATGTCGGAGAAACCTGACCCATTTTCCTCAGCATGATTGCTCATAATTCGCTTGGCCTCATGAGGCTGAAATACAACCTTAGAAGGAAATGTAATGTGATCTTGATAAGAAAATTCTAACAATCTCAAATCAACCCACACGCGTCCAAGGGTTTACCAAAATTCAAAGAACAAATATTGAACAAATTAAAATAAAGGATAAAGAAAGAAACCCTAAATTAATTTGAATCAACCAACCCAAACCTTAGGTATATTAAACCTAAGACTCTTTATTATAAATTGATCAAATCAATTTAGATAGTTTTTCCGCCACACCCTAAAATAAAGAAGAATAAAAGGGTGATAAGGAACAATGATGGCCGCCATAAGCAATTAGCTTGATAAGGTCAATATAGTTCATGCAAAAACCAAAGGAAATAAAATTCCTAGAAAACTTTAATTGATATCAAACTTAATTCTTTTTATATCAAGAATGATACTTATTTATAAGAAAACAAACTCTATGAAAAGTTCTATTAAACATAGGACTCCCTAAACTAAACCCTAAAACTAAAACAAGAATTAAAATAATAAAAGTCCAAAATAATTTGGATTTAACCCCAAAGACGATACACGGCCGTGTATGTGGCTGTGTTTCAACCTTCAAAGTTTAGCAATGCTGAACATGGTTAGATACATGGGTGTATTGTAAACACGGGCAGATATACGGTCATGTCTCAGGCCGTGTACCCTACTGGACATTTTTGGTACTTCAAACACGGCCATGTGCTATGGGACACGGGCTTATTTCACTTGGAACTCCTTCAAAACCTTGAAAACTCGCTAAAAACACATTGACAAGCCTTGGTGATGATTTCTTAACTTTGACATCTTCAAAATTCACCTTTTCCTTAGCTAGAATGTTGTAAATCAACTTTAAAAGTGCCACATTAGTCTGTTTAACTCAGTTTCTCGACATTGGACTACCAATTCCTTTTAAAGGATCCTTTGACCAACTTTGTTAACTTTGATTCTCATCATTCCATCCTTCCTCAAGAAGTTTCATCCTCGAATCAAAACCTACATTAAAATCAAAAGGAACTAAATCAACAATATTATAAGTAGCACTTATATTACTCTCACCTTTTAGATCTAGTTTGTATACATTGTCATTTATGCGCTCCACCACTTGAAATAGACTATTACTATGTGGTTGCAACTTAAATTTTATTTGAGAAGGAAATCTCTCCTTGTGCATATATACCCAAACTCAATCTCCCGGTTTAAATATAACTTATTTGCGCCCCTTATTAGCTTGATTTGCATATTGCTCATTCTTCCTCTCAATTCTTTGTTTAACCTTTTTATGTAAATTTCTCACGAACTCAATTTTCTTCGCACCATTCAAATTAACTTGCTCTTTAGAAGGCAAAGGTAATAAATCACGAGGTGTAAGAGGATTAAACTCATATACCATTTTAAAAGGTGAATAACCTGTGGTAGTATGTATACTCCTATTATATGCAAATTAAATAAATGGCAGACTCTCTTCCCAATTCTTCAAATTCTTACTAATAACTGCCCGTAATAATGTACCCAAAGTTCTATTCACCACTTCTTTTTGTCCATCCGTTTGAAGATGATATGTTATTAAGAATAACAACTTTGTCCCCAACTTGCTCTATAATGTACACCAAAAATAACTTGAGAACTTGGTATCTCTGTCACTCATAATGCTTTTTGGAACACCATGCAAACGTACAACCTCTTTGAAGAACACATTTACAATATTGGTCGCATCATCAAGAATACATTTGCAATATTGATCGCATCATCAATTTTATTGTAAGGAATGAAATGCGCCATCTTGCTAAACCTATCAACAACAACAAATACACAATCTCAGCCCATTTTAGACTTTGGTAAACCTAATACAAAATCCATAGAAATATGTAACCAAGGTTCATTAGGCACATCTAAAGGCATATATAACTCATAAGGCATAATTTTAGACTTAGCTTGTTTACACTTAACATATCTAGCACAAATGCATTCAACATCTCTTCTCAAATGTGGCCAAAAGAAGTGTTCACTAAGCACATTTAAGGTCTTTTTAACTCCAAAAAGCCCTATCAAATCACCCCTTTGAGCTTCCTTCACTAAAAGTTCATGTACACTACATTGAGGAATGCAAAATTTATTCTGTCTAAATAAATATCCCTCATGCCTATAAAACTTACTAAAGGCTACCTTTTTACATACTTTATACACATTACAAAAATTAGAATCACTAGTATATAAATAGTATATAAATCCTTAATATGATTAAATCCTATCAATTTAGCATTCATAGAGTTAATTAATGTGTACCTCCTCGAAAGTGCATCAGCTATAACGTTTTTCTTGCCTAGTTTGTACTTGATAACATAAGGAAACATCTCAATGAACTCCATCCATTTATCATGCCTTTGGTTCAATTTTCTTTATTCTTTTAAGTACTTTAAAGACTCAATGAACTTCGCACTTTAGTGATAGACTTAGGAGTAGGCCACTCTTTGATCGTTTTGACCTTCTCTTTATCAACCACAATACCTTTAGCAGATATAAAAAAACCTAAAAATATAATATAACTAGAACAAAAATAACATTGTTTAAGGTTAGCAAACAAATATTCTTTCCTAAGTGTAGTAAGAATAAGACTTAGACGCTCGACATGACTCTCAGACTCCTACACAAGTATATCATCAAAGTATACTACAATAAATTTCTCTATATAAGAACGTAAAATATGGTTCATTAATCTCATAAAATTGCTAGGAGGCATAACTAACCATTCATACAGACCATGCTTAGCCTTAAAAGTTATTTTCCATTCATCATCTTCACGCCTACGTATTTGATGATAACCACTTTTTAAATCAATTTTAGAAAACATACATGACCGATGCAATTCATCTAACATGTCATCTAATATAGGTATGGGATGTCTATACTTTACAGTGATATTATTGACGGCTCAACAATCAATGCACATGCGCCATGATCCATCCTTTTTAGGTACTAGTAAAATCAGAATGGCACATAGACTCATACTCTCTCTAATGTAGCCCTTGTCCAAAAGCTCCTCTACTTATCTCTGAAGCTCTTTTGTCTCCTCATGATTACTCCTATAGATGCGTTTGTTAGGAATTTGAGCTCCCGAAATGAAATCAATTTGATGCTCAATCCCCTTAATTGGTGGAAAAACCTTTTGGTATTTCCTCGAAAAATAAATCAGCCAATTCCTGTAATAAAACACGAACAAAACTAGGTAAAGAGTTATCTAAATCAAAGTTAGTTATCAAAGCCTCTTTGTATAAAAATAAAATTATGGACTATTTGCCTAAGAATGCAGTCCTTATCTCACTTGTGGTGGCAAAGAAATTTTCTATTTTTTCTCTTTTTTATTTTGCCCCAACTCTCTATTTTTATCTTACACACTCACCATACTCTTTTCTTTTGAACTCTTAACCTCACTCTGAATTTTCTCTCCCTCACTACCTTTTTTCTTTCGTACCATCTTCAATTGGTCCTCCAAGATTTGTTTAGGAGATAATAGCATCAAGGTCATCTTTTAGCCTCCCCACATGAACGAGTATCTAATTATGTAGCCATCATGATTTACTCGCCTATTAAATTGCTAGGGTCACCCCAAAAGAATATGACCCGCTTGCATTGGCACTACATCACACTCCACTTCATCATTGTAGATTCCTATAGTTAAGGGAACCTTACATTGACGTGTCACTTTGACTTCCCCCGTGTCATTCAACCATTGTAGTTTGTATGGTTTGGGGTATTTAGTAGTCAGCAAACCCAACTTTTCAACTAACTCGGTGCTCACCACATTTGTATAACTCCTACCATCAATGATCATGTTACAAATTCTGTCATTAACTATGCACCTCGTGTGAAATATATTCTCACGTTGCTCATCCCCATCTTCAACCTTAAGTTGCGTATTAAGAGCTCGCCTTGTAACTAAAGATTTTCCCTCCATGGGAGTCAACATGTTACCTCCTTTATCATTACTATAATCCTCCAACTCAGGCATCTCATCTAAATCATCATCCTCATCCCCACTCTCATAAGTGCCATCATGTATTAGAATAGTTATTTTGTTGGGACATTGAGAAGCAATGTGCCCTTGCTCCAAACATCTAAAACACTTAAAGTCCTTTATGTGTTCTTAATTAGTTATGGCTTTACCCTTGTCTACATTTTATTTAGGCTTACTAGAGTCACCTTTTGCCTTAGGTTGCACCAACATGGTATTTACTTTTGAGATACCTCTCCACCAACATGGCTGCATATACCATGTCCTCAAGGTCAATGCAATGATGTAACTCCATAATGTTATGAATCTCTTGATTATGCCCATGTAAAAATCGTGCCATAGTTGGCTCATGATCCTCTTCAATATTAGCTCTAATTATAGCCATCTTTATCTCTTTATGATATTCTTTTGCACTCTTAGATCCCTGCATCAAACTTTGTAAGTGATTATATAAATCATGATAATAATGGGAAGGAATAAACCTCTTTCGCATGACTTATTTCATCTCCTCCAATTGGATGGATCTCTCTAGGTTGCACCTTTGTGATATGAGCAATTGATTCCACCAAATCACGGCATAATCCGTGAATTTAACAGCTACTAACTTCACCTTTTTCTCCTCGAAATAGTTGTGGTAATCAAAGACTAGCTCTACTTTACGTTCTTACTAGAGGTAAGCATCCGAATCATTCTTTCCTTGGAAGGAAGGTATCTTCATCTTAATACTACCTATATTTTGATCCACCATTGGCTCCTCTTCAATAACTTGACCTCTTTTAGCTTCCCTTAATAGTGCATGTCTCGTGGCAAACACGCACCAATTATTACTAACATTTTTGTCAAAATCTATCTCCTATTGTTTGCGTGTTTGGTTGCTCGTGGACTGCCCTTTTTGGATTTCTACTACTACAGAATTTGTCCTTTCAACTTGATCCTTCAAATTTCCATATATCAGCTGCATATTCTTCATCTCGATAACTAAAGTGTTCATACTCGCCGCAATGCTTTCCAACTTTTGATTCTGCGATCCTTGAGACATCTTAGGAGATTAAAATTAAACAATTATCAGAAAATAAGGCCTCACAATCACTCCCTTACGTGTTTCCACTCCTCTCTCTTGCCAAATCACTCCACTCGTGTTTGAGTACTCTATTGATCTCACCAATCATACAATCCTAAGTTTATTCCCTATACGTTCTTAATAGAATTATGATTTTCTCACCAAATTAATTACCTATGGAGAAATACCTCAATTCCTTAATACCATGGGATCCAAAGAAATTAAAGGAAAACTTCAAAGAACAAGATGAATTAACAAAAAAATTAATAATTCAAAGAAAACGGCTAAACAAAATTAGAAGCAAATTAATAGAAGGGGTGACGAACAAATATTAAAACTTTGAATGCAAAGAAAATAAAGTAGAATAATAATAATGAGTCTAATAAGATTTACTCAATTGGATGCGCATAATTTTTTTCTTTTGAACCTCTTTTTTTCTTTTTTTTTCTCACTTGATGCGCAATTCACAAATAAATTTACAAGATAATATATGGATTCAAAGATGAATTGGAATAACACTAATTTGAATGATGGAAAATTACACAGGATTTTGTTTTGAGGATGCTAATGAAAATAACTTGAAAATTAAATCAAACCTGAATTTTGATAAGCCAAAGCTCTAATACCAAATGATGTGATCTTGATAGAAAAACCCTAACAATCTCAAATCAACCCACATGCATCCAAAGATTTACCAAAATTCACAGAACGAATATTGAACAAATCAAAATAAAGGATAAAGAAAGAAACCTTAAATTAGTTTGAATCAACCAACCTAAACCTTAGGTATATTAAACCTAAGACCCTTCATTATAAATTGATTAAATCAACTTAGAGTGTTTTCACCACATCCTAGAACAAAGAAGAATAAGGTGGTGATATAAGGAATAAGGATGGTCGCCATAAGCAATTAGCTTGATAAGGTTAATATAATTCATGCAAGAACCAAAGGAAATAAAATTCTTAGAAAAATTTAATTGATATCAAACTTAATTCCTTTTACATTAAGAATGATGCTTATTTATAGAAAAACAAAGGCTATGAAAATCCTATTAAACTTAGGACTCCCTAAACTACACCCTAAAACTAAAACAAGAATTAAAATAATAAAAGTCCAAAATAATTCGAATTTGACCCCAAAAATGATACACGGTCGTGTATGTGGCCGTGTTTCAACCCCCAAAGTTTGGCAGTACTGAACATGGGCAGATACATAGGCGTGTTGCGGGGTGTGCTGTAGGCATAGGTAGATACATGGGCGTGTCTCAAGCCGTGTACCCTACTAGGAATTTTTTGGTGCTTCAAACATGGCCATGTGCTACGGGA
This sequence comes from Macaranga tanarius, assembly GCA_949673435.1. NCBI lineage: Eukaryota > Viridiplantae > Streptophyta > Magnoliopsida > Malpighiales > Euphorbiaceae > Macaranga > Macaranga tanarius. The sequence continues at coordinate 11,303 of CATIWO010510962.1, forward strand.
CACGGGCATGTATCACGTATAACTCCTTCAAAGCCTTGGACTCGACAAAAACACATTGACAAGCCTTAGTGATGATTCCTCAACTTTGACATCTTCAAAATTCTCACTTTTCTTAGCTAACATCTTCAAAATTCTCACTTTTCTTAGCAATAAGGTTGTAAATCAACTTTGAAAGTGCCACATTGGCCTGTTTGACTCAGTTTCTCGACATTGGATCACCAATTTCTTTTAAAGGATCCTTTGACCCAGTTCGTTAACTTTGATTCTCATCAAAAGGAAACCCACTCAGTTGGGACAGTGAAGTGTTCAGGTTTAGTCTGTGGATCATTACCATTAATCATTACTGTTAATGGTGGTATAATGCTTAATGTCCATGGACTGAAAATACTGAAGAAGGCACCTAAGATCCTAAGATTTACAATAGCAGAGAGTAGTCAGTGAGGTGCAAAGTTAGAAATGATCCAGTCTGGGTTAGAAGTCTCCAAGAAGTGAAGTAGAGGGTCTTGAAGACGGTCATAGGCTATTTTGAGATATGGGACTTTGTCATAAGGTAAATCCATTGTGGACTTTGCATCTTGTGGGAGATTTTTCTACTTGTGGTAGAGTGAGGCTTACTAGCTTGATGTTAGGCAATAGATTTGAAGGTATTTTTAGCAAACGTTCGATGTTTCTTGGAGTAGATATGAAGGAGACTTTGTGATCTTTTTGGGCTATGAGCTTGGCCACCTTGAGAAATGCGATTATATGACCAAATGCTAGCCATGGGAGCAAAGCAACATGAAGCTTTTTTAGGTTCACTCATGGTATGTTGATGATGTTTCTTAATTTGCAATTAAAAGCTTCATATACATATGAGAAATTTTATAATGGTCAGATTCATGATGAGTTAAAAGACCAAAATAATAATATTAAGTCATTTAGAGTTCACTCATGTGCTATTTAAGTTTTAATTTTTATCACTTCAATTTAATATTAAATTTTGACTAACAACCATTAGAATCAACTGGTAGGAGGTTGTTCTCGCTTAAACTAAGGTCTCGAGTTTGAGTTCTAGTGAACGCAATTATGTTAAATAATTATTAGGAGACGTTTATTGCCCTTGTGGTCCTACCCAGGTCAAACTGAATTAGTTAGAGTTCAATAGACTCTTAATACCAATGATTCACACAAAAAAAATTATTAAATTTTAATTGATTTAATCTTTTAACTTATCATGAATTAAAACAATTGTATAAAGTCGCTATATACAGAGGGTTCTTGTCCCAAAATAAAAAAATAAAAAAAATGTGACTATAAACTTAAATAATTGGTCCCACGCTATTAACTTTCAAACTAGACTCACACGTTTTTAATTTTAGAAATAATTAATGTGGCAGGTAACGATAAGGATAATATATTATTGCCCACAACACATCTAAAAAACACTCCTCACCTTTGCCCTCCTATTAGGGTGTAAACGAGTCGAGCCGAGCCGAGTTTTGACTAGTTCAGACTTAGTTCATTTATAAACGAGCTGAGCTCATTAGGCCGCTAAGTGCTTGCGAGCTGTTCAAGAACTTAAACGAGCCTAAACAAGCTAAAAATTTTATAAAAATATAATGTATAAATTTAAATTATTTATTAAAAAATTAAAAATTAATTATTTACTAAATAATTTATTATAAAATTATAATTTTTTGTAATAATATATTTTAAAATATTTAAATGTATAAAAATTTATATATTGTATATCTAAAATTAAATTATTAATAAATTAAAATTATAAGCCGGCTCGCGAGCTCTTATTCGAGCTTATTTATGAGTTTTCACGAGCCTATCTTTGCATAGTTTGAGTTCGGCTTGTTTATTAAATGAGCTTCAATATACGAGCTTGAACGAGCTTTTAACGAGTCGAACGAGCGGCTCCGCTCAGTTACACCCCAAATAATAGATATGGAATTGGATGCAAGTAGAGATTAAAAAAGAAAGAGCTGTTGTTTAGGTCACATGGTGACCTAGATGAAGAACATAGTGAAGAAATATATGTGCCATCAAAGCCACCTTGAGCAAAGCTCATTTTGGGAGAAATAACTTGGTGAAGCATACATCGAAAAAGTTATTTTTCTTATGAAGTACTTCACCCAGCACTGGCTACAAAACTTAAATACAATTTCCTCTTCATCCAATCCAATCCTTGTCATTATGGTCAGATTGGTTACTCAGGCTTGTGCACTGATGAATTGCACAGAAATTATGGGAAGAAAAGAACACAAACTCAAACTCTACGAGGTTAATAAACAAGGGATTGGAGAGATAGTGCAGTGATAATACCAAAGGGCAGTAATCTAGATTGCCAGGTACTTCAGTCTTGAGCGTGTGTGGAGAGGTGACTAATTGAACACTAATCAATGATGCTTCTCTGCCCAAAACAAACCAATACAAACAGTTACTTAGCTGAATTGGTGGGATCACAGTTCTTTTCGATCAGAAGCATGTGGAAGTTGTTTGCAGCTTAGTTAATCCAGAGCCTGACAAAGCAGCCAAAAGCCTACTACATGCAGACATGTCAAAGTCTGTGGTAGTAGATTGTTTCCACTGATCAAGAACCTCGCCTGCTTCTTTCAAATGTCCAAGAATCATATGTGAAGCAAGAATGCAAATGAAGTTTCTGCTTGTCATTCTTTGTTTCGTCATTCTCAAGGATTTCCATATTTGATCAACTTTATCTATGTTTCCTAAACCAGCATAGAGGATAATAAGGAAGTCATATGTTATCCATTCTCTTTGAGTAATACCTTTCTCTGCTTCAACTACAGCACTGGACTCTGCATTCACAAGATGACCTGCTTTAACGTATATTTCGGCAATGTGAATGTACCTAAGCCAATTATCATTACAACCAGAGTCATGCTTCATTTCATTTAAAATCCTTGAAGCTTGATCGATATTTAAAGTTGCAGCACATGAACTAATCCAGAGATTGTATGTGAAGATGTCCGGAGCAACCTTCTGACGCTTCAGTTCTTCAACAACTAA
>CATIWO010511371.1:0-18044 GCA_949673435.1 Macaranga tanarius
TAAAAATGTTAATTTAATAAATACTATAAAAAATTACTAATTAATCTTACATTAATTAAATAAAAATTTAAAATTTAAACTAATTAAATTATTTTTAAATAATAATTTAAATCAAAATAATAAAATAAGTATTAATTTGAACAACAATTGAATTAAAATAATAATAAACAACATTAATAAATTTTAAATTAAAAATTTACTTTTGAACTCATATTGCTTATATAATCATTTAACATGTATCAATTGAAAAAATATATATTATACAAAAAAAAATGTATATATATACATGCATCAATTTGCCAAAAAATTAATAGTTCGTAATAAAATTGTAAAAAAAATCAAAGTTTGTGCATTGTTTTACAAATTATCAAAAAAATGTGTTTTGACATGGCACCTACATGGACTGACTCAGATTTTTCCGGTGGCCACATCAGTAAGATTTCACCGGATTTTCAATTGGTGCATAGAATCGTAAAAATATAAATGTTTGTGCATAAAATTGCCAAAATTAAAAGTATATGATTATATTACAAAAAATACTAAATTATATGCATTTTTTTTATAAATAACCCTAATTAAAATTATATTTTCTCTTATTATAAAGGAGCACATTTACCTTGGATAGTATTTTATTATGTTTGATGAATGGTAATTATGTCATGACCAATATATGTTATTTGATAAATAAGAGGCATAATACATTCACAACCCCTTGCACTTGACATAGTTTGTCTCTTTAACATTTCCACTTACACTGTTGTTAATTTAACATTTAAACATGTTAAAAATATAAATTTTAAACACTTTTTGTCATAGCTGGAATAAGCTTGCTCTCAAACGCTCACGAGTGAGTTAGAGTCTTCAAATGTAGAAAAAAATAATTTATTAATTAAATTTATTCTTCTTTTGTTATAAATTTGTAATAATAATTATTATTAATATAATATCTTCATCACTATTCCTCTTCTCTACTATTGTCATTCTTATTTTCTCTATCATTGTTGCATTTTTACAGCAAAACTCAAATTTTCTACTAATTAAATTAATTATAGTATATGCTTTAATTCCAACGTTGAACATTTTTTTTAATATTCACTATTTTTTCATTAAAATCTACTCTCAATCCTAATTCTTTACTTTTTCTTGGTTCAAGTTTTCTTTTTCTCTTTTATTCATAGCTCATGATTTAGCACTTTGCTAGTACAAAAAAGCCTAAGATTACATCACGATAGTCATCTCTTCTAGAAAATATTGTTTCTTAATTTCTTTATCCAAATCGTCAATTTTAGGCTTTTCCTTTTCATCTTGCCTTCATACCCATTTTGTAAGGTGAGAATTCTCATTGCACTGTTGAGTGTTTTATACGTTGCTAATTCTAAAAGAACAACTCCAAAGCCATAAACACCAATCTTTTCATTTACTTTTCTCATATAAGCAAACACTGTAATGCAAGCAACACAAACATGTTAAAATAAAGGTTATATATTCTTTTTGTATTATAAAGTTACAACATAGTGAACTAGGTTTAATTTTAATGATTATCTACTTCATAATGTAAGAGATTAGAATTATATATTTAAAACCTTCACACTCATCTCTTATATTTGTTTTAAATTTTAGAACCTTCATTATCTTTTTATAAGATCTAACTATAATTATTTGACCACTTTAGTATCACTTGATCAAAATTGATTGAATTGAAATTATAGTTAATTAGGAATTTATTTGGTTAACAATTATATCTTTCTATATATTCACAGAGGTGGAGAATGGAATTCTGGAGGACATTGTGATGGTGAGATGGAGCCATTGAAAAGTGAGGATGAGTTTGAAAATGATCCCTCAATGGTAAAAATTATGGAATCAGTGCTTCAAAAGATGAAGACACCAGTGTTCTATTTAAATGTTACAAGAATGACTAATTTTAGGAAGGATGCTCACCCTTCAATTTACAGGGAGCAAAATTTATCAATGGAGGAGAAGAGATCACTTTTAAAATTTCAAGATTGTAGTCATTGGTGTCTCCCCGGTATTCCAGATACATGGAATGAGATAATTTATGCTCAAGTACTTTTAAAACATAGAGAAAAGCAACTACAAAGGCGAAAACAACATCGTGTGCAGAGGAAAAAACCATAGAATATATATCATTAATTATATACCTTGTATATTACCATTAAATTAATTTGGAGGTGGCTTATATTTTTTATTATTTTTTAGTTTTATTTTTAACGAAAAAGAAGAGAAAACTTACTTAGCTATAATGAGATTAAGCATCTAGGTGCTATGATATAAGATCTTTTAGGTATATTTTAGGAATTTAAATTTATTTCCATGTATTAGAGTTGCATATGGTGTAGGTTTCAAACTACAAATTCAAGTTAAAAAAAAATGAATGGAATAGCTAATTTTTATATAATGAAATATAAAATATTAAAATATGACTTTTTTTTAATCTTTCTTTTAAAAAATTGAAGTATAAGAATTTTTTATATTATTAATATTACAACTGACTAGCAATCCACTAGGCCACTTGTCCAAATTTTGTATGTATATATACAAAGTTTGGACAAGTGGCATAATGGATTTTATTAAGCTTATTTGTGGATTTGGAGAAAGAGAAATGAAAATAAAACTAGAGTAGCTTTAGCGCAACAACGAGCTCATATTTATAATATTTGATTTTATTTAGCAAGATATTAATATATTCTTAGTCTAATTTTAATATTATTGAGAACTCTAACTTTGTAACCTAAAATTTTAAATTATGTGGTTCTTGTAATTATCATTGTATATAAATTGGTAGTCATTATTAGGCATCGATAAAACATGCTTGCAAAAATAATGCTTATAAGAGGCTTGTGAATAGTTTCATTTAAAAATTACAATATTCCGTAATTTTCATAGTCTATAGAAAAACAATTACAAAGAGAAATAATGAAATATTAGTGAGAGTCCAATTGACTTTGGATATAATGATTCAAACAAAAAAAATGAGATATTATAAAATTACTATTGTCATTGCCTTTTTCTTGGGCTGTTCTTAGTAGTAAATAAAAAATTAGTAATAAGAGTGAAAAAAAGGGGATATAAAGATATGTAATTGCCTTTGTTATTTAGTGGAGAAGTGAGATCAGTTAGTTGACTTAACTTATGTTTGGATACAAGAGATTCAGTAATAAATTTGGTTTGAATCAAGTTTTTATTTGATAATTACATGATTTTGTATTTATGAGAATTTTGAAACAAATTAAGCAAGAAATTTAAAAGTTGATTAATGAAGGTTTAAAATTTTGGGCACTACTAACATAAAAACATAATATACAAGAAAATAAACAAAAATTTAATTCTCATACAATAATTATATTGATTAATATTACCATAACAAACACAGTATGTGCACATAAATAAGAATTGTATAGTCTTTAGTCTACTTCATTTTTATTCACTACTAAACTTAGGTTGTCTCAAAACAATAGTTTTCTAAACCTCAAGCCTTTGATAGTAATCTACACAAGCAACTGGATATAGGAATCATTATTTTTATATTTCACTAAATCTATTACGAGAAATAGAACTTATCTTATGAACTTTTGTGTTAGCATGCAGCAAAGAGACTTGCGTATACCTATTATAGGAAAATTAACACAAATACTCCCGATTTTTAGTTTTATTACTTAAATACTTTAACTTTTTATAAATTATTTATGTGCCTTTTTTTATTTACCTGCATGCCCTCCCTCCCTTTTTTTTTTTCTTTCGTGCCCTTTCTTCTTCCTTCTCTTGTTTCTATTTTTTTTCTTCTTTCTTCTCTTGTTTCTCTGTTTTTAATTTTTTTTTCAGCAATTTCTTCTCTATTTTTTTTCAGCGTTTTCTTTTCTTTTTGGAGATAACTATATATCTTGCATATCTTATCTCTTCATTTTTCTTCTCTATTTTATATTTTCAGTTTGTTTTAAAACTAAAATAATTAATACACATTTTAAATCTTCTCCTTATATGTCTGAAAAAGTTTGAAAACCTAGGAAATGTGATTTGAAGAAAAAAAAATTAGTTTTGAAAAAATGGTGAAGAAATCAGTTTCTAAGAAATTGATGAGGAAAAAGAAGCTGATGATGGTGATGAAGGAGATGATTTATTTCTTTTTAAGAAGAAAGATAATGATGAAAGAGGTGATGATGGTGCTTTTGGTTTGTTTAGATCCGCTTATACTTTAAATGATAAATATTCCAAAAATAATTATAATACTGGAAAAGATGCTGGTGATGGTGTTGGAAAGGATTGTGATCTTTCTGTTGTTGATGATTCTTGTGTCAAAGCTGCTGATATTACAGATGTCTCTGGAGTGGTATTTTTTATTTTTGTTACTTTTTAGTTTACTTTTGGTTTCTTGATAAGGACACGACACACGGCTGTATCTTTGATCAACACGCCCATGTAGTAGATGCTTGAGATGGACAGTAGCAAACACGGCTTGATGACACGCCCGTATAGTAGCTCGTGTTTGAGAGTACCGGCGTCATGGATTTACACCCCCAGCAGCATGCCCGTGTAGGTGACCATGTCGCGTTTGGGAGGATTTACCAAATTTCAACACATCCGTATTTTTATGGCACATGGTCGTGTCTCGCAGCTGATTAAGAAATTTGAATTTTATTAAGTTATTTTGTTTGTTTGGGATTCTATTTTATTATTCAAGTTTTAGCCTTTTATTTTCTATACTATAAATAGTTAATGCTAGGATTTGTAGACTATTAATCTTTTCAATTATTATTATCAAATCAAGCTTTTTGCTTAATTCTTTTCTCTGAATTGAGATTGTTTGTTCTTCTTATAATCAATATGTTTGATTATTGTGCTACACGCTACGTCAGGTGGTATCAGAGCAGGTTTTCCCTAATCGATGGCTAACTTTGATCGTGGTAATGATGGCAACCGATCCCAAGATGGTGATTAGAGATTGCAGATTTTTTGGAGAGCAATCAAAGAACAATAACAGAATACCCAAAATATAACCCAGCTATTGGAAGCAATGCAAACCCAATTGCAGGCTATGTTGAGTGTTACCGAATAAGGGCATAGGAATGATGATGGTGAAGAAGGCTGAGGATTTCGCCTTATCAGACCAGTTGTTGATCCCATTCCCAATAATTATAGGAGGCCAACCAGAGTATATGATGACACGTCGGATGATGAGGATGACTTCGGGAATATGGCACATGCGGGGAATATGACACCTATGCATGGAGGATTTAGTGGCAGACAATAATGGCATCCAAACTAGAGAGGGGATGATGAGTATAAACTAAAGGTAGATATGCCTAACTTCAGTGGGGATTTTGATATAGAGGGTTTTCTTAATTGGTTGATTGAAGTTGATAGGTTCTTTGATTATATTGAGTTACTCGAGGATACAAAGGTGAAATTTATTACCCATCGGTTGAAAGGGGGAGCATCGATTTGGTGGGAAAGGTTGAGAGAGACTAAGATGAGAGAGGGTCATGGTCCGGTTCTTAGAGGAGAATGAGGTAATTGTTGTGGGTAGGTTTTTGCCTTCAGACCATGAGCAATATCTTTTTCAGGCTTATCAGAGATATATTCAGGGAACAAGGAGTGTGAATGAGTATACTGCAGAGTTTATATGATTGGCGACAAGGAATCAATTGTCAAAAAGTGAAAACCAACAGGCAGCAAGGTATTTGAGTGGGTTAAAACCAACTCTTTGAGAAAAGATTGGTGTGCAAATGGTTTTCAGTGTATAGGAGGACAGAAATTTAGCCATAAAGGCTGAATCACTTATTCAGAAACAAACCCGGACTACCAATTACAGATAGTATGGAGGAGGAGATAATAAGGCTGCATTTGATAAGGGTAAGGCACCTCAAACCAATAATGTGGAGACTACCACTATAGGTATAGGGAAAGATAAGGGTATGATGGGGGAGAAGAGTGACACTATAGCTCCTACCAAAAATGCCAACCCCTATACCAAACCTTTTGGCATTAAATGCTATATAGGTGTGGGGAGATAGGGCATCGTTCAAACGAGTGTCCAAAAAAAAGGCTGTGAATATGGTAGAGAGAGAGGAAGATGAGGCTGATGATGAGGTATGTGGACCTGATGGAGATGATGATGACTGTGATTATGATGACCATGATGAGTATACATGTGTGGTGAGGAAACTCATGTTGTCACCAAAGAGTGTATATGATACTCAACGCCACAAGCTCTTTCGTACTAGATGCATTGTGCAAGGGAGTTTATTTGTTCTTATTATTGATAGTGGCAACCAAGAAAACATTATAGGGAGAGACATGGTAGAGAAACTGAAGCTAGTAACTGAAGAGCATCCTAATCTATACTCTATTAAATGGATTAAGGAGGTGGGAGGCATCAAGGTTACAGAACGTTGTAAGGTACCTTTTTTCATTAGTAAATATTGTGATGAAATTTATTATAATGTGGTTGATATGGATCCTTGTCATATGCTGTTTGGGCATCCTTGGCAATATAATGTGGATGCCAAACATATAGGTAGGAGGAATGTTTATCAATTAGAGAAAGAGAGTGTGAAATATACCTTAGTGCCATTTGCTAGAAAGAACCAACCCAAAGCTTCTAAAGCAGGGGGAAGGAACTTTCTCACCATTGTGTGCGAACCAACTACATTTGTTGGGGAGTGAAAAAAGACACATGAGGTTCATTTGCTGGTAGTAAAAGGGAAGGTAGGTAGTGGAGAATTAGAGGGACATCCAATTCTAGTAGAGGTGCAGGAATTATTGGAGGAGTTTGAGGATGTGGTGCCCGACGATTTGCTTAAGGGTTTACCTCCCATGAGGGACATACAACATCATATTGATTTGGTGCTTGGTGCTACTTTGCCTAATTTGCCTCATTACAGAATAAGCCCAAAGGAGAATGAGATATTGAGGGAGAAGGTGGAGGAATTATTGAGCAAGGGACATATACATGCTAGTTTGAGTCCATGAGTTTTTCATACTAAATTTGCACAAGGTTGGGTGAAATGAAAATGATAATGTGTGTTTCATGCATCTTATTTCACATATTATTTGTATTATGTTAAGAGCAAATATGATTAGTTAGAATATAGATTGACACTTCAATTTATATGGTATAAACCAATGAAAGAATTGAATTACATTGAGAGAAATCATTCATTAAAAGTCCATGTCACAACCATCTCAATTATTTCTAATATAACTGGTTATGATACATTATTAAATGCCAAATTTGATCAATGAATATAAACTAATTAATTGAAAAAGTAAAGGATGAATGCATATAGTATAATTTATCTAATCTACATAAAGATTATAATTCATAACCATTGTCAACACATTTAAGAACTTAACGGGTCATGCATGTAATGGAAATTTGATGTGGAATTACATCAAAGGTTCTAATTTGAATTTGAATTTAAGGTATATATAAGCTAGTCTATTTTGACTAGTATATGTGGGCTTAATTAATACATAAGTCCAATTAAAATGTAACCTCAACCAAAATTTGGATTAAAAATTGCCCTCGGCCTATATTCAAATACATTAAATCTTAGTTGGGCTTATAGTAATAGTTTAACCTCCTAAATTATTTAGGGTATATATATGGACTAGACCTATCCTAATCTAAGTTGAGTTAAGGCTATAGCATACATATAATTATATAAATATATGTTTTAAGGGGCTATAATGAGAATATAATTTAGGAATCCTTACTTAAATAACCTTGTCTTAATATTTTTATTACCTCAAAATCTCAACTTTTCTAAAATTATCTCCTCACCCCTACCACCCAAAATAATTTCTTCTGTGCCCCTGCCATTCAAAAAAAAAAAGTGTTTGGACTTTCTTCTTCATCTTCCACGATCTCCTTCCTCTTCTATCACAACCACGTCACCACTACCTCTGTAATACTCTTCTTCCATAAAGTCCCAACCTTTCATCTCCATCTCTCCTATCTCCATTTCAAAAACTGATCTTTTTCCTCACTTCTCTTCTCATCTTCCACACATAGCTAACAAAAATGGAGAGCTTAACACTTCACATAGCATCCTTCTATTTGTCTACTGCTACTCGCAATTCTTTGCTCCATAAATCACTATCAATAAAACCCATCTCTAAATTCCCTGCATATTTCATTGCTTCACTACCCACTATTCAACCTTACTTTTTTTCCTGTTTAAAATCACTTCTTTTTACTCTATTTCAGAAATCCATCAATAAACCACTCCCCAATTTGCTTCTCATCTCCTAAAGATGATTCTTCAATCACTACATCAGCTCTACAAGGTGCAAAGGTTGTACCTTTAGTTATTTCTGCTGCTGTTGGTTTAGTTCTTTGCTTTTGTATTCCTAAACCTGTTGAAGTAATACCACAAGCTTGGCTTATTGGCAATCTTTCTTTCAACTATTGTTGGTCTTGTTTTAAATCCTTTACCAGTTGGCGTATGGGCTTTTATTGGGTTAACTACGTCTATTATTACTAGAACATTAACATTTGCTACTGCTTTTAGTGCTTTTACTAATAAGTTTGTTTGATTAATTGTTATTTCTTTCTTTTTTACTCGTGGGTTTGTAAAGACTGGATTAGGTGATAGAATTGCTACTTATTTTGTTAAATGGTTAGAGAAAAGTACTTTGGGCCATTAACAAGATTACCATAAGGTATAAGTTTCCCATTCTGAGACTAGATGACATGCTTGATCAGTTGAGTGGGGCTATGGTGTTCAGTAAGATAGATTTGAGGAGTGGCTACCATTCGATTCGAATTTATCATGGGGATGAATGGAAAACGACATTAAAGATAAGGGATGGCTTATTTAAGTGGCTAGTCATGCCTTTCGGTCTCACCAATGCTCCAAGCATATTCTTACGACTTATGAATCAAGTGCTATAACTTTTCTTGGGTAAATTTGTGGTGGTTTATTTTGATAACATCTTAATTCATAGTAAGTCTAGAGATAAGTATGTAGAGCATCTTAGAGAGATGTTTAGGGTATTGAGGTAAAACAAACTATATACTAATTTAAAGAAGTGTGATTTTATGCAAGATAGTTTATTATTTCTTGGATATATTGTGAGTAGTAATGGGATTAAAGTGGATGAGGCCAAGGTTAAAGCTATTAAGGAGTGGCCTACCCCAAAGAATATGAGTGACGTGAGGAGTTTTCTTGGGTTGGCAACTTTCTATAGGAGATTCATTAAGCATTTTAGTAGTCTTGTTGCACCTATTACTAAATGTTTAAAGAAAAGTAAATTTCAGTGGGGTAAAGAGTAAGAGAGTAGTTTTGCTTTGATTAAGGAGAAATTGAGTACAACACCTGTGTTAGCATTGCCTAATTTTGAGAAATTATCTGAAGTGGAGTGTGATACTAGTGGTATAGGTGTTGGGGCTGTTCTATCCCAAGAAAAGAGGCCGGTAGCTTTCTTTAGTGAGAAATTGAGTGAGGCTAGAAGAAAGTGGGCTACCTATGATAAGGAGTTCTATACTGTTGTGAGGGATTTGAAGACTTGGGAATATTATCTCATTGCTAAGGAGTTTATTTTATATACTGATCATCAAGCTTTGAAGTATTTGAGCACCCAAAAAATATTAGGAGTGATATGCATGCTAGGTGGTCAGCTTATATTGAAAAATTTCCTTATAAGCTTGTTCATAAGTCGGGGCAGCTTAATAGGGTGGCGGATGCTTTGAGTAGACGTGTGGCATTAATGAGAACTCTTAGTTGGGAGATAGTGGGTTTTGACGTGATGAAGGAGTTCTATGTAGATGATGATGATTTCAGCAAGGTTTGGGACAGTTGTGTGTATAAGCAACCTTATGATTATTTCTACATTTATGATGGTTTTCTCATGAAGAGTGGGCAACTGTGTTTATCTCGCATATCACTTCATGAGAAGATCATTCGGGATTTACATGGTGGTGCTTTAGCGGGTTATCTTGATAGAAATAAGACTATTAAGGCTGTGAAGGAGAGGTACTATTGGCCTAAGTGGAGAAAGGATGTCACTAACCTAGTGGCTAGGTGTTATGTTTGTCAGAAGGCTAAAGGACATACTCAAAATATAAAATTGTATATGCCATTACCAGTTCCTAATATTATTTGGAAGGATCTTTCTATGGACTTTGTGTTGGGTTTGCTGCGAACTCAACGAGATATGGATTCTATATTTGTTGTGCTGGATAGGTTCTCTAAGATGGCACATTTTTTGCCATGTAAGAAGACTGCAGATGCATCCTCTATAGCCAAACTATTCTTTAGGGAGGTTATGAGATTGCATGGGGTGCCAAAGAGTATCACTTCTGATCGTGATACTAAGTTCCTTAGCCATTTCTAAATGACACTTTGGAAGATGTTTGATTCTTCTTTGAACTTCAGTAGTACAGCACATCCATAGACAGATGGACAGATAAAGGTGGTGAATAGGACATTGGGTAATCTGATTCGGAGTATTTGCATAGATCGACCTAAGTAATGGGACTTTGCTATAGCATAAGTAGAGTTTGCCTACAACAATGCTATTCATAGTGCTACAGGTAGATCTCCGTTCTCTGTTGTATATATGAAATGTCCTAACCATGCTTTGGACTTAGTAAAGCTTCTAAAGATGACTGGTCTTAGTGTGGCAGCTGGTGACTTAGCAAAGCAGGTTCAAGAGGTGCAAGTTGATGTCAGAAACAAGTTGGAGCAAGCTAATGCTAAGTATAAGACTAAGGCAGACAAACATAGGCGTTTCAAGGTCTTTGATGTAGGAGATGAGGTTATAGTATTCATTAGCAAAGCAAGGATACAAGGTGGACATAACAAGCTACAATAATGTAAATATGGGCCTTATAAGGTGGTTCGAAAGATCAATGATAATACTTATGTTATCAATTTGCTGGCATGGATAGGGATTTTGAAGACATTCAATGTTGTAGACATCACCTTATTTCAGCTAGATACGAGCCTTGGGTATCCAGAAAATCACTCGAGGTCGAGTTCTTTACAAGTGGAGGTGAATGATGAGGACACGACACACGACCGTGTCTTTGATCAACACGGCCGTGTGGTAGATGCTCGAGATGGATAGTTGCAAACACGGCTTGATGAGATGCCCGTGTAGCAGCCCGTGTTTGAGAGTATTGGCATCATAGATTTACACGCCCAACAGCACGCCCGTGTAGGTGACTGTGTCGCGGTCAAGAGGATTTGCCAAATTTCAATACGGCCGTGTTTTCATGGCATACGGCCGTGTCTCGCAGCTGATTAAGAAATTCAAATTTTATTAAGTTATTTTATTTGTTTGGGATTCTATTTTATTATTCCAGTTTTAGCCTTTTATTTTCTAGACTATAAATAGTTAATGCTAGGGTTTGCAGACTATTAATCTTTTCAATTATTATTATCAAATCAAGCTTTTTACTTAATTCTTTTCTCTGGATTGAGAATTATCTCTGAATTGAGATTGTTAATCTCTGGATTGAGATTGTTTGTTCTTCCTAATAATCAACGTATTTGATTATCGCGTTACACGCTGCGTCATTTTTTATCTTATTTTTTGTACTTTTTTAATTTTTTTTATCTTGTATTATTTTATGTTAGAAGGGAGAAGGTGGTTGATAATTTGATTGATTATTCTGTTGAGACTGCTAAGTCTGTTGGCGTTGTTATTGAGATATGAAGTGATTATTATTTGGTATATGTTATTTATACTACGAATTTATTTTTGTATCTTTTTGGCTTATTTTTGGTTTCTAATTTTATTTGTGATTTGTTGTTTTTAAGTTAAGATAAAAAGAATATCAAAGATGATTCAGTTGATGTTGCTAATATTATCAATAATACAGTTAGAGCTGTTAAAGCTATGAGTAGTGAACTTGTATGTTTTTTTTATTTTTTATTTTTTTATTTTTGATTTGTATTAGTTTAGTTTATTAGTTTCATTTTCGGTTGCTTTTTAGTTTTCTAATATGCTTTTGTATGATTATTTTTATTTTTGATTTGTATTAGTTTAGTTTATTAGTTTCATTTTTTGTTACTTTTTGGTTGATTTTTAGTTTCTGATATGCTTTTGTATGATTGTTTTTATTTTTAATTTGTATTAGTTTAATTTATTAGTTTCATTTTGGTTATTTTTTGGTTGATTTTTGGTTTCTGATATGATTTTATGACTGTCTGTTTTAGGGTGATAATATTTTGTTTGATGATAAAGGAGATTTTGAGTGTCGTAGAAAACTTAAGCCGAAGGACAAAGGAAACTTTAAAGTTATTCTTTGATTTTAAGTACAGTTATATTATATTTTCAGCTGTGTATGATATATTTCAGAAGAATATTATTAGTTTGTTGAATGATTTTATGCTTGGATTATGTAAATTTAATGTTTTTTTTAAGTTAAACTTTTAGTATTTGGTTTAGTTGTTTTACATATTTTTGGAATTTAGTTCTTATATTTAAAAGTTAATCAGCTAGTCCAAGAAGTGCACCCTAATCTACCCACAGGCAAGAAACAACCTGAAATGTAATATTTTTTATGTTGTCAATTGTATAGGAAAAAAATAATACACTAAAAGTATACCAATTGTATATTGTAATATATGCACTATTGCTTTATTTATATTTGTTATGAATGTATTAATTTTTTAGTAATGATTTGTAATTGGTTTTTTAAAATTTTGAAAATATAGAAGGTAAAGTAGTTGATTAATATTATTTATTAATATGAATGTAAATATAAGTGAGTTTCATATACGGATTAGAAACCTAAAGTAAACTAAAAGTATTCAATATTGCATTAGTTCATATCTATATAAATGTAGCAGAGTGTTTTATATACAAATAATAAACGAAAAGTGAACTAAAAGTATTCAAAATTTAATTGATCTGTTTTATTAATTAGTTTCTTTATAATTTCTATTGATCAACATTCTTCATTAATCTCATAAAATTGTAGTAAACTGTTTCATATATTAAAAATAAACTAAAAGTGAACTAAAAGTATTCAAAATTTTATTGATTCATATACGGAAAATAAACTAAAAGTAAACTGAAAGTATTCAACATTTCATTGTGTTTTTAGTGGATTTCTTTACATAAAAAAGTTGATCCAAGCTTCTTTAAAGAAGCATCACCTAGCATATTGTTTGCTGACAAGGACAAAGACTTAATAAATAGGCAAGAAAACACCACTAGCTCTAGCAGTAGTACTAGGCATTACAGGAGCAGTAAGAGCCTCACTAATAATCAATCCATAAGACAATCCTAAAGTACTTTTCCCTAACCATTTAACAAAATAAGTAGCAATTCTATCACCTAATCCAGTCTTTACAAACCCACGAGTAAAAAAGAAAGAAATAATAATTAACCAAACAAACTTATTAGTAAAAGCACTAAAAGCAGTAGCAAATGTTAATGTTCTAGTAACAATAGATGTAGTTAACCCAATAAAAGCCCATACGCCAACTGGTAAAGGATTTAAAATAAGACCAACAATAATTGAAAGAAAGATTGCCAAAAAGCCAAGCTTGTGGTGTTACTTCAACAAGTTTAGGAATACAAAAGCGAAAAACTAAACCAACAGCAACAGAAACAACTAAAAGTACAATCTTTGTGCCTTGCAGAGGTGATGTAGTGATTGAAGAATCATCTTTAGGAGATGAGAAGCAAATTGGGGAGTGGTTTATTGATAGGTTTTTGAAATTGAGTAAAAAGAAGTCATTTTTAAGAGGAAAAAGAGTGAGGTTGAATAGTGGGTAGTGAAGCAATGAAATATGCAGGGAATTTAGAGATGGGTTTTATTGATAGTGATTTATAGAGCAAAGAAGCGAGTAGCAGTAGATAAATAGAAGGATGCTGTGTGAAGTGCTAAGCTCTCCATTTTTGTTAGCTATATGTGGAAGATGAGAAGAGAAGTGAGGAAAAGGATCAGTTTTTAAAATGAAGATAGGAGAGATGGAGATGAAAGGTTGGGGCTTTATGGAAGAAGAGAATTACAGAGGTAGTGGTGACGTAGTTATGGTGGAAAAGGAAGGAAATTATGGAAGATAAAGAAGAGAGTCCAAACACTATTTTTTTTGAATGGCAGGGGCACAGAAGAAATTATTTTGGGTGGTGGGGGCAGAGGAGGTAATTTTAGAAAAGTTGAGGTTTTGAGGTAATAAAATATTAAGACAAGGTATTTAGGTAAAGATTCCTAAATTATATTCTCATTATAACCCCTTAAAATATATATTTATATAATTATATGTATGCTATAGCCCTAACTCAACTTGGATTAGGATAAGTCTAGTCCATATGTATACCTTACATAATTTAGGAGGTTAAACTATTACTATAAGCGCAACTAAGATTTGATGTATTTGAATATAGGCCGAGGGAAATTTTTAATCCAAATTTGGGTTGAGGTTGCATTTTAATTGGACTTATGTA
The DNA here is from genome assembly GCA_949673435.1 of Macaranga tanarius. Lineage (NCBI taxonomy): Eukaryota > Viridiplantae > Streptophyta > Magnoliopsida > Malpighiales > Euphorbiaceae > Macaranga > Macaranga tanarius. The sequence goes on from CATIWO010511371.1 coordinate 14,431, forward strand.
TTAATTAAGCCCATATATACTAGTCAAAATAGACTAGCTTATATATACCTTAAATTCAAATTCAACTTAGAACCTTTGATGTAATTCCACATCAAATTGCCATTATATGCATGACCCTTTAAGTTCTTAAATGTGTGGACAATGGATATGAATTATAATCTTTATGTAGATTAGATAAATTATACTATATGCATTCATCCTTTACTTTTTCAATTAATTAGTTTATATTCATTAATCATATTTGGCATTTAATAATGTATCATAACCAGTTATATTAGAAATAATTAACATGGTTGTGACATGAACTTTTAATGAATGATTTCTCTCAATGTAATTCAATTCTTTCATTGGTTCATACCATATAAATTGAAGTTTCAATCTATATTCTAACTAATCATATTTGTTCTTGACATAATACCAATAAGGGATAATTACAGTAAAGTACCCTGTGGTTTAGGGTATTATCACTTCAGGTCCCGTGGTATTTTTCACGACAGTGTAGTACCCTGTGAATAAGACCATTAGAAAATAACAGCCAAACACAGTAATACTATTTAAATTTGATGACGTGGACACACATGTGTACGAGGCTTGATAGATGGCTCACATGCGTGGCTGCACACGTGGACTTCGACCCTCTGAAGAAAAATGACACCATTTTGAATAAGAATTGATATTTGAATAACTCTAAAACACTAAAATCACTTTAAAAAAAGAAGGTATCATAGCTTTATGAATGTAAAGAAAATGTGGAGCAAAAAAAAAAACCCTGAAATCTCAAGTTGATGCGGAAAAATTGAATTGAGATTTGTTTCGTTGGAATTGAAGTTTGAATTTGGAGTATTGAAGATTGGATTTTGAAGATTATTGGTTTCTCTACATCTCAGAAGTTTTTATTGGGCACTCTTTGTGCAAAGGCTTAAAGGGGGCACCTCATTACTTAAGGCACAAGGTATGTAAATAGTATCTCCAACTAGTCCTTTTTCATACATTAAAAAATTGAGGTTTAAGGGTTTTATGGGTTTTAGGGTATGGGTAAATGGGTATGGTTAAGTGGTTTTGCACATTTGTTTAATAGTTTTTGTTAATATCTTGTTAATTTCTTATTATGTAGATTTGTTTAATTATAAATTGGAATTGTAGTTGGTTTCTACCAATTTAAGATGTTGTGACTAAAATTTTTTTACTTAGAATATGGCGACTGTTGACTTGGTGATGCACCATGGAGGTCATTGGGAAGAGAATCCTGAGATGGTGTATGTTGGTGGGAGTATGGAACGAGTGGAAAATTTTGATATAGACATGCTTTCTTTCTATGAGTTACAGTGGTACTGTAAAGAATGGGGGTATAAAAACATGTGTCGTATATGGTGTAGATTGTGGGGCATTACTGGTAGCGAAGCTTTGGAGCAGATTTTGGATGATAAGGAATTACTGCATATGTTGGACTACAACAAGGGGTATCCAGACATGGAGTTATACTTCATTAAAAATTTTGATCCATTGAATATTGCAGCTCCTCTGTTCAACAGTGGTGAAATGGAGGAAGGAGATGGCCCTGAAATGGGGGAAAAAGATGGCCCTGAAATGGAGGAAGGAGATGGCTCTGAAATGGAGTAAGAAGATGGCCCTAAAATGGAGCAGGAGGAAGATAATGAATTTTATGTGTATATGCCGGATGATGCAGATAAAGATTCACATGATAATGCAGATGGGGATTCACATAATGATGAGGTTTCACTTAATGACGAAGCAACAATAGAGAGTGCAAGTCCATATGGGGATCCACTTAAATCTAAGAATTCTGTTACCTCTGAGACACCATCAGCACATGAGAAGCCACCTAGTAATGAAGAAGAACATGCAAATGAAGGTGACAGGATGAAGGAATATGATTATTTTAGTGATTCATGGGATAATGATTCATGTGATAGTGATTATCACCTAAGTGAGGAAAGTAATGGGAGTGATAGTGAGTATGAATCTTGATGTAGTGAAGTCAGTTGCATGTATGATGATCTAGAAGGTAGTAATGATGATATATTTTTACATGCAACAGCTGGTGTAAATGATGAAGGTGGAAGTGTACCTCCAAGAAGTGATTCAGGTCTTGATGAAGGTGGTAGTGTACCTCCAAATGAACCTGCAGCTGAGTATGAAAATAATCAGACTACTGATCTTAATGAAAGATGATTATGTTGAGTTCAATAAACCGCAATGGATTCTGATGAACTGAATAGTTTGAGAGGCTCAGATGAAGAAGGAAATGAGGTATTCCCTGAATTTAATGAGCTGACAGGTCTGACTGATCCACAATTGTGCAAAGGAATGAAGTTTTCTAACAGGTTCATTTTTAGGAGAGCCTTAAAAGAATAGGCTATTAAGAGAGGATACAAGTATTAGTTGAAAAAGAATAATGCTCAAAGAATCACTACTGTTTGTGGGAAAAAATGTGGTTTCAGGATTCATGCATCAAAGCTAAGAGAATCAAATATCTTCCAAATTAAAACCTTCAAATCAGTTCATAACTGTCCAAGAGAATTTAAGAATCCACTTGTCAATTCAACTTACTTGGCAAATAAGTACATGAAAGAGTTGAGGGAGAATCCTAATTGGAAGGTTGATGAAATGAGCAAAAGTGTGTAAAGACAGTTGGGTGCAGAAATTACAGTCTCTAAATGCTATAAAGCAAAACAAAAAGCAAAGAAAGAAATTGAGGGTGACTTTAAAGAGCAATATAGAAGATTGTGGGACTATGGAGAGACTATAAAAGTCACAAATCCTGGAAGTTGGGTGAAGATAAAAATTGAGCTAACATATGAGCCTCTAGACCTAGTGCACAATGGACCTGAAGCTGGTGTTTCTCTAACTCAAAGGCCAAAAGAGATACTTATGTTCCATTACATGTATGTTAGATTGGCTGCACAATAGCAAGGTTACTTATGTGGTCTGAGGCCCATTTTTAGGTTAGATGGGTGTTTTTTGAAGACTTCAATGGGTGGACAACTACTGTATGCAATAGCAAGGGATGGTAATGAGAATATGTTTCCATTAGTATATGTTGTGGTGGATATTGAATGTAAAGATTCATGGATGTGGTTTTTAGGTATCTTATTTGAAGACTTTGGCCACCCTTTTGAAACTGGTTAGGTGTTCATGTCGGATAAACAAAAAGTAAGTATTTATGTACTACTATTTTCCAATTAAATTTTATTGTGGTGTTATTCTAATAATATTATACTAAATAATGATATTTGTCTTAACAATTCAGGGACTTGTTGAAGCTTTTGAAGAGAAAATGCCTAATATTGAACATAGGTATTGTGTTAAACATATGTATGACAATTTCAAGCTGCAGTTCAGTAAAGTGGATAAGCAGTTAATTTGGTCTACTGCTAGTGCAACCACTGTCAAAATATTTGAAGGTTTTATGTAGAAGCTGAAAGAAACGGATCCTAAAGCATATGACTGGGTTATTGATATGGACGTGACCAAGCTTAAAGATGGTGGTGGCATTTGCATTGGTGATAGCTTGGATGGGCTTGATGGAGAGGACAGCAAGGAATCCAAAGTTGAAGTCAAAGATAAAGCTAAGGATCCATTAAGCATGCCAC
>CATIWO010511403.1:0-17287 GCA_949673435.1 Macaranga tanarius
ATTGAAAATTTAAAAAGTTTAAATTATATTTAAAACTGAAATATATTTATACAAATTTATTAAGTGATAAAAATATGAAAAAAGTTTTTTTTTTTAAAAAAAAGCTATATATATATATATATATATATATATATATATATATATAGGCTTATAAAGGTAATTTTTTATTATAATATAAAAATTTAAATATAATGTATGAACATATTAAAAAATTATATTTTATGCATATTTAGATTTATATAATATATTATTAAGTCCTTAAATTTTATATAGTATAAATATATTTCAGTTTTAAATATAATTTAAACTTTTTAAATTTTCAATTTTTTTTACTATAATAAGGATTAATTTGTTAAATAAGTAAAACATTAGGAAGGTTTTTGTAAATATTTAGAGGTAAAAAAATAAGGGGTGAATGTATTTGGAGAGAATCAGAAGTAATGCAGAGATGCATGGTCAGACTCAGACTCAGGCATCAGCTCTCTGCAACATCTCCAACTTTCAGTATCATAGATGAGAAAAACATTATTTAGAGACAAGATTGGCTATTGGAAAAAGAATTTTCTGCACATTTCAAATTGTATCTCATAATCGTACATAACAAATACCGATATTATAACCTAACAATAGTTCCCCAATTCAATGGGACCTGTAACAAAGCAATCTCCATTTTCCTACACCTAAAATTCACCAACAAGATATCAAATTAACTGGGGAAAAAATGGGGGCATACTAACAAAAATGAAACAACAGGAGAACAAAAAATAAAATAAAATTGAAGGGATAAATCATTTGCGGGCTAATGAGCCAGCCCTCGCAAAAGACCTGCTTCCTAGCCTTCCTCTTCACCAGCATATGATATCTTCGGTGTATAACGCTTTATTCAAATATATATGTGCCAAGAAATCAGGCTAGGCTTCCAGCAGGAAGGCCAATAATATTATCCTTTTTTTCCAACCAAAAAATCAAATGATGGGTTGCTATGTTACAGATCGAATGAATGAATCTCAGTGTCCTTGCCTGTGATGCAGGCCTTTCATGCAAAAGCGTGAGGGATGACAGTGAATTCAGACCTGAAACACTTGCCTTTCTTGACAAATATTCTGCTTGCCTTCTCAAATAGATCTCGACAAAATTTCGATCCATGAATGAAACAACTGATGGTGATACAACATCCCTCGTCTCTTTTTCTGTTCCGCCTCTAGGTTATAGCAGCTATGGACCTAATCTGACCAACTATGACTCCAAGATATGGCAGTTTCTAACAAAATCATTGGAGTAATTGACATACTTCGTCCAAAATGGTCGGAGATGCTCAAACCCAATCTGCAGCCATGGTTTTGATTGGCCATTGTAATGGATTACAGCAGCCTTTTTCACATTCTCAATGTTGGTCTTATTCTGATAACCCAAGCCAAGCATATGCCAAGACGGGTCAATTGGATGAACATGACCTTTAAATGCAATTAATGCAGGCGGTAGGGTACCAAGTTTCCACATTGTCAGGTTTGACTTCAAGTTCTGCAGACAAAAAAACCCAACAATATACGACTTATCAGCAGCCGTAAATAGTCATCAAGAAATCAAATATTAAATGTTTTGTACTTGCAATGTTACATATTAGACAAAAATTCCAGTTGCATATTTCACTAATACTACCAAGAAATGATATAAACCTTTGAAAAGGATATTAACATGAAAAGTTATAAATTCCAGTTAATTTCACTATTTCAGGGAATAACACAGTTTCAAAAGTTTAATGCTTTCAGCATAAGAATGACACATTCAAATGTCTAAGATTTTAGTATATAGATGAAAGAATTAACAGTAAATTCTAAGATTTGAGTAGATAGAGGAAAGAATTAACAGCGATAGAATTCATATATTGAGGGTAGAGATGGTTTACAGATTCATACAAATGGGAAGAACAATTTTGAGATTCGTTTTCATGCAGAAGCTAGCATACAACTTATGGGTGTCGATACCCCATTTGAAAGATTCAACATATTCTTCTATGATGTCTTAATCTTTCATTATAAACCTATGAGCAATTGGATAAAGAAAGCAAAAAGATTTATAGCAGTGATCGGAGCTCTGAGTGGGAAAGACCTTACCTCTTTCAGCCAGGAATGGTAGGTTTCTCTTATGTTTGTTTTCCTCCATGCACGAAGATCAAATATATTCATTCCATAAGCCCATGCACATTCATTAGGGTCCAAATTCTTTACAATCAGGGGATGAGAAAAATTGAAGTAGTTTCTGAAATGCTTGGACATTACCCACTCATCTTCTCCTTTACATGTTTCAACAGCTCCATTAACCTTTCCCTGAAGGTCAATTTCCCAAAGTGGAGATAAATCACGCTGAATGACAACATCATCATCTAAGAAGACCACCTTGTTGAGATTCGGAAAGAGCTGTTGATCATACACTATCAGCACAAGAATTTTGCAGAATAGATGAAAGAAATAATGAAAAAGTAATTCAAAACTAAAACACATGTCTATATTAACCTTGTTCAGCTGAAAACATCATATCTCAACCTTGTCAAAATAGACGTGCATGAATATTGTATATTTTATGTTCAGGTTATCCCTTCCTATATAAATTTAGTGAACGCTCCCATAGCAATCCCAGCATCATTGAAAAGTTTCCCTTAACTATTTTCATAACTTGTTTGGCTGGCAGGAAGCTGGAATTCTCCGGCCACATCTTTGATGCCACAAATTAGATCACATGAGGATGCACCCTTCAATCGTAGCAGGTTTATGAGGAGGCTTTTTTTCCTTACACATTTTTTGAGGGGGGTAGAGAAATCAAAATGAGAATCCAGTTTATGTTGCTAGTTACACACATAATGACAGCTAAAAAGTATATCAAGCATTGTAGGTTTCTTTCCCTTATTAGTTTTTCTTTTCATTATTTTCCCATTTTGGTTTCTAGTTCTTTATGATAGGCCATAAATAACAAAATTCCCGGCTTCCCAGTAAAGTAAACATAAATGTTTGACATTGTATCTCATTACCTCTGGTAAATATATGCGAAGATGGTTGAGTAAGGATATGTACTTTGGACTTCTAGCCATCAATTTTGAAGCAAACATTCGTGGAGTTGTAGTGCTAAGATTGGCCCCAGCAATGTGATTTCCATGGTAGTAATTCCTGATACCATTATGGTTCTCTACAGCTTCAAGCACTGGAACATTCTCCCTTGTTAACCAGTCGAACTGGTGAACACCTTTCACTTCAACAATAGCAGGGGAAACAGGGTTTAGTGCAAACCAAGAATGCATTCCCGCATAAGTTTTCTTGTCAGTAATGACATGAAAGACTATCTTTTCAGGATTTAGAGATGACTGGACAGTAGATGTGACAACAACTGATGCAGCTAAAATATTATCGGTTGACAGAACGAAGTGATGGTAAGAATTGTCAGAGAGCAAAGGAAGTAACTCTGGCGATGGTAACTGTTTGCGTGCATGAGCATTAGAAGAATATTCGTCAGTCAAACGTAGTGACAGACAGTGGATGCTTTTCGGAATGGAACTTGCAGCAAAATGTTTGTTCATCAGCTCTGCAAATTTAGATTCCCTAATTTCCCTCTCAAATTTCTCCATCTGTGCAAAAAAGAAAGACATTAGTTGGAACCACGCTCTTAATAAATCAATTGGTATTTGTTTTCTCTTATTTTGTTTTTGATGAGTAGGGGCTGGCTGTACTCTCTAGTCAAGTATTTACTCATTTATGTGTATATGGTAACAAGCATCAAGGTCAAAAAACAAGCACATACATGTAGATAAAGTCAATAACTGATCCAGCAAAAATCATCTAATCAACCATACTAGATAAACAACCTAGACACAACATTTACGTAGTGGGATCAGGATCAGGGTTCTCTCCTACTTGACCCCAGCCATGTAGGGACCTGCAAACTGTTACAAATGGACAATGAAGATAACATATGTCCACACTCAGTAAATGCATTCTCCCCTAATGTAAGACAACACCCAGTCTCACCTTGGTGATATAAGAAATCCCCCTTATTAGCATTTTTTAGAACATAAAATGTATATGCTATCCTGGAGGTACCTAATCTACACAGCAATATGACTTGGAGAATGCAAGAAGAATTAGCTCTCACAAACAAATTGATTTCAGCCTCATCTGGATACCGAGCAAGCAGTTAATCAAACCTTAGTTTCAGATGCCTGATATGAAAAGAACAAATCCCTGATGGATTAAGCAACAATTAGAGCTGACATAAAAAGAAGATGCTCTGACACAGCACAGTAGAGGCCCAACACCCAAAAAATAGCTACTTACACAAGAAATTCTTACATAAAATAGCACTGTAGTACCTACAACAGAAGCCACTTATATAATTTATGCTCCAATGAGATCTTAGATGTAGAAGAGCCTGACTGGGAAATGAAGGCTGAAGTTTGATTCATTTTATAAATTCAAAGGATATTCCTTTCTGGCTGCAGAATGTTTGGAGAGAAAAATTGGTTAGGAAATCAGGTTCTAATCACCTTTTTCTTCCAGTAAAGCACTTATCGTACGGTATATAAAAGTGATACCAGTAATTCTTTTCCTTGGAAGAGTGGTTAGAGTGATTAGATGCATTCAAAAGTTTAGTTCTTACATGAGAAGCAAATTGAGAATTGAGATAACATTCTTAAATCTGAAAACTTAAGAAGATATAATTATAGCCGGCTCTTTATGAATAAACATTATTGGTGCGGAGAAGATGAGAGGTAGAAGATATCCGCAAGTGGTTATAAAGGATTTAGCATCTTAGACCTCGTTGCAACCATAAGACTAGCCATAAAGTGAAGAAAGATTATCCATCCCATAAAGTGAAGAAAGATTATCCATCCAACCCACACAACGAAATTTCTATTGAGGCTGAGCTGAGTCCTTTATTTGTGGATGTGATGGTAAACAATGGATCATTTAAACATTTACATTGTTCAGTAGCAACTGAGTTACATGCCATTCCCTCCTAAGAGTTTTGCTTCCATGATACTAATATCAGTTTTGAATTTGATAATTGTAATAGATATTTTGAAGGAGTGCGAAACCTTTAGCTTGGACAGCCGCAACTGCATCTTCAATGCGGATGCATGGAAAAACATAACTAAGCAGCTGCTTGCGGCAAGAGAAAACAGATTTTAATTGCATACCTTAGTTTTTCTAATTATTGTGTCCTTCTTGATTTTTGGGAGCTTTAGGTCCTAATTTCCTTCAACTTATCTTTTTTCCCTTCAGTTTGGTGCAAGCTTTAAAGCTTCCAACATAGACTACACACCGCTCATATACTTACTCATCAGAAATAATTCTATATGTCTATGTATCAGTCAATGTTTTTTGCCAATTTTACACTGTTTTCTGAACCTACAATAAATTGATAAATAAATTGATATAAGTTAGTAAGAGTAGACAAAGATTACATTGTATTACCTTGGAGAATACTTAGGTAAACAGAGTCCTAAGTGTATAAGAATGTATTTTGAAGCCTTGGCATGTGGGTTAGTTCAGCCTACAGCAATGTGATCCAAACCATATCACTCATATCGTGATTTGAAGGCATATAAAAAGGAAAGCCAGGTATCTGCTATACTCCATCTTCCCTTCTATATAATCTCATTTGTTCAGCAGATAACCATAACAACCCTCAATACTACTTTGCATTCACCCAATTATAGACATTTCCACAATGATCTTCCCACAATAATAAGACAGTCATCAAAAAAAAAAAAAAAAAAAAAAGAACTTAGACTGAAAGAAGTTCCTTCTAACTCTCACCTAGCCTTTGCATAAATTAAGACCTCAAAAAGCCAGTCAAAACAACATAAGAAAACATATTTCACACAATTTCAGAATGAGACTACTCCAGTTTCCAACCCTACTCCTGTCCAAGTAAATAAACAGCAAAAAAGGAAACAAAAAACATTTTCCATGAATTGTTACACTGGTGTGAAAGTGGACATACCATAGCCCTCAGCATGAACGCAAAAGTTTTTGCATCATATTGGTTGCTCTTCATTTCAGTTACAAGTTGATTAAAAGAATCTGGGAATTTCAGATCATCTGGAATTTCCTCTTTGTTTACTTGATTGAGAATCTTGTAGAAGTCTTTAACCAGCCTCTGATGTACCATTACCACCAAATAAATAAATCAGAAACTAGTAGCATGCTTGGCTGAGAAGTGATCCCTAAATACAAGTTCAATGTAATTAGTACAAAAAATAGAGCATAAAAAGAGAAGGTTATTTACCCCTGAATCATCTCCTATACCAAATTTTGGTCCCCATCGTCTACCTAAACAATCTGAAACACAGAAGCATAATGAGAAAAAGGTTCCACAACCGCAATAGAAGCATAATGAAAGAGCATTTAGAACCTGGTCCAGCAAACATAGACAGTAAAAAAATGTAGATGCAAAGTAACCAATAAAATTTCAACAGAATGCATCAGAAACCAGAAAAAGAAATCCCATCATCATGGACAGTTTCTGCTAAATATTGGAATAAGACAACTGAATGACCGAAAGATAACTGTAAGAGAATGCAATCACGAAGGGCGCGAAATAATCCACTTTAGAACTATTAACGGGCACATTACAAATTTGGGGTCAGTCCTGTAACTGATTCCGGTTGTTATGCAGGACTATAGTAAAGCCTTCATACAAATTGTGATCCTATGTTGAGATCTCGACCTCAAAAACAACATAGGAGAACTTTATCTAACAAACCCATACTTGACACAAACAATAATTAGAAACTAATCTCCTAGCATTAAGATATCCATATCGGATTCACAATGGAAAAGTGCTATTGGTTTGTTTCAAAATATAACGAGTATCTATGAAAACGTCAAGATTGAGCTATGAATTAGTTATATGGAGTGCAGGCAGAACAATGCAAATGCAATTCCTGGAAATCAAATGAAATACCGTAGGACATGACATATAGCAGAATCAAACAACAATCATCACTAATTTAATACAATTAGATGCATTTATGTGCATCTATATACACAAAGGTTTTTAGACATATCGTGTCAAGAATTACATGATCATAACAAGCTAACCTATGTTCAAAAACTATCCAAAGTATGCAACTGAGTGCAACAGAATATGAAATAACATCATACATGCGCATGACAAAAATAAAGCAAATAAAATCAAGATCTATCCACCACATAGCAATCACAATTAACAGAATAAAACTGATATAGCATGAAAGGAATAATAACTACAAACACAAATCAAATCAAGATCCAAAAACAAACCGTCAATTCATGCAATGAAACATAACATAACATAACATAAAAATTCCAATTAAATTAAATAACAATGAAGAAGATAGAAAGGGGAAAAAAAAGCACCTAATGAAGAGCACTTGTTGACGCCTTCAAGGGTAACAAGAGCAGTAACAATGAAGACAAAGGGCAACAAAAAAGCAAGAATAAGAATGAATTGAAAAAGGGTTCGATAAGATATATGGCGAGCTGCGACCTTGATCTTCATCAAGTCAATAAACCCATTGTTGCTGCTGCTACTATTGCTGCTCGATATAGTGATGCTTCTCATGCTAGGCGAGATGTGAAGCTGCATATTCTTTTATTATGCAGCCTCACTGCCACAATCCTAGCAGCAGCACCACCACCACAACCTCCAAAATAACAAAAAATCAGCTCTTTCTTGACTCTTTTCAATCCCAATAATGGCCCACCCACCATCAGATCCGCACCTTTTCTTCTCCAATCTTTCTTTACCTTTTAAAGATCCACCAATACTGCTATTTCTTTTCTGGGTTTTTGATAAAGTTGTGTTCTTTACCATGCAATAGCTCCTGTCTTCTTGTTCTTGTGGTCTTCTCAGAGACCTCAGCATTGGAGATTTAACATGAAAACCAAAATGGGTTTTGCTTTTTCTTCCTCAATATTAATTCAACAACTCATAAAAATCAAAACTTTCAATTCAAGAATTGATCTTTATTCAATTTGGGTTAATGGGTTGTCTTTATTTTTCTTTTCCTTCACCACCACCACCACCGCCACGGATCAAGAAAACAAAACGAAAAAAAAAATTTTGAGGAGAGAGAAAATGGGTTTTTGTTTGAGTTTTTTTTGGTTTAAAAAATTTATTTTCTTTGTTTGATTGGTGGATCGTGCGATCTAATTTCCTTTTCTCATAATTTTTATTAATTAATTAAAATAATTAAATCAAATAATTGAATTAATTTTTTAATTAAATAAAAAAATAATAGTCAAATACTCGATACCGTGTTGGGCTGAGAGAGAGAAAATTGGGTTTGTTTGACCTTTTGAGAGGATTAGTATCAAGTATGTAATATTTAGTGAAAGCTAAATTTAGATGTCTCCTATCTTTATGGCCAAACATTTGCTCTTATAGGTGATTATGTGGACACTATTATCACTTGTTGGGTTGTTAATTTTAGTTAAACTTCCTTAAAATTTTATTTAAGATTAATTGTGAAACATATTTTATTTGGAAACTTCTATATTTACTTTATTTTTTATTTACTTTGTACTTATTTTATTTTTATCACCATTGGATAAGAGTGTACAAAATCATCTAATAGTAAGTGTTAACAAAGTAAGTTTTACTTTATAAAAAATAAAGTAATTATAGAGTACACCATTTTAATTAAATGAACTACTTTTTTTGGTGTATAACCATGGAGGAGAAGTGGAGAGCAAAGGTTCTTACCATACAAAAAAAATCCATGAGCAATTATTTCTCATTTAATAAATTCTTTAGTATTGAGTTGTTGATTTTTGTTTTAACATAATGCAACTAGTATCATTGGAAGTGAGGAGGGACTCAAACCCAAATCCTTCAATATGTCTCAAGGAGTGGGCTTTCGATTATTGATTTTAAAATATAAATAATTGTTGTTTCTAGTTTTGTAGTGAATCATATGATTATATTTTTTTAATCAACTGTAAACATGTTTAAGGGGAAAGTACATTTTTGTACCCTGTAGTTTCAAATTTTTACACATCTAACCTTATGGTTTTTTCAGTGACACATAACTACCCTGAGAAAGGTTTCGTCATTTATTTGATTTAGGGGTTTTAAACCCCTAAATCCGAAAATGACCCATTTCCTTACAAAATCATCTACAATCCCTCAATCAATCCAGCGTGAAAGTACTCTAGCTTAGTGAATATTCTACAATTGGTTAATTGAGCACTGAAATTTGCTTGATTTTCTTTCGAACATTGGAGCATGAAGAAGAATGAAGAGCTTTTGATGATTGTTGAGTAATCAATTTCAGAAACTTACATAACATAGCAAAGAAGGCACATTGTTACGTGAGGCACAAGGTATGTAAATACAACATTCAAATAGTCTATTTTCATATATAGAAGGGTTATAGGGTTTGGGTAAACGGGTGGCTTAAATGGGTACCATAAAGGGAGAATCGGGTACTGGTTAGGGGTTATGGTAAATAGGAGCTTTTATTTTTTTGAATTTAATTGATAGTGATGATAAATCATGAAAAAAGTTTAACTTTTGTGCAACTTTTTGATGCATGCATGCTATGTCAATCTTTTGTAGGCAATGGGTACTGTGAATCTGCGTATTTACCATGGAGGAGGTTGGGTTGAAAGTCCTAATATGGTGTATGAGGGTGGGACAGTAGAAGAAATGAATGATTTCGATGTAGACCGTCTATCGTTCTTTGAATTACAGTGGTATTGTAATGCATGGAGATATAAAAGAGGGTGTAGGATGTGGTACAAACTGTGGGGAATAAGTGGCAATGAGGCTTTTGATGCGATTTTAGAAGACAAAGATGTGATGTTGGAATATTACAAGGGATACCCCTATTTGGAAATATATTTTGTTGAAATTGCAGATCCCCTGAATATTGGCATTCGTCAGAATGTAGAAAATGATAAGTCTTTTGTTTACATGCCCTTTACTCCTTCTGGAAAAGAACCCACACTTGAAAAAGGAGGAAATAGTGATTGTGAGATGTTTGAAGAATGTGAAAATATTAATGAGTATGTAGGTATGAGAGAATTTAAAAATGATAATTCAGCATAATATGAAGCTTATGATGGGGTTGAGCATTCAGGTGATGAGAATAGAGCTGAAAGTGATGCACGTGACACTGTACCAGAGAATGTGGTTCAGAATTCAGGTGATCAAAATGCAAGTGAAAGTGTTCAGAATTTAGGTGATCAGAAGAGCACTGACAATGCATGTGATAGTGAAACTGATATTGATGTTGCAGATGATCAAAATGCAAATGATCAGAATGCAAGTCAAGGTGATGTTGAAGATAAAGTTAGAAAGGGTAGTAGGAATTGTGGGAATGGAAAGTGACTATTGTCCTAGTGAGTAGAGTGAATTAAGCTCAACAGAAATATAGAGTACCAGTGAGGTCAGCAATATGTATGATGATTTAGAAGGGAGTGATGATGACATTTTCTCAAATATACCAGGTGGCCAGACACAGGCAGCAAACACTTACCAGCTAGAGCCTAGAAATGAGCAGACAGAACCAGCAAATGATCAGTAAAATCAAGATGATTCAGCAGGTGCAACAAGAAGAGCAACAATAAATAATTTGAATGATGCAGATTTTGAAGAGCTTGATGAGGCCAATATTGATAGTAATGACTGTGGTAGTTTGAAGGGGTCAGATGATGAAGGGTTAGAATCGTATCAAGATTTTAATGAAGTCACATGATGAAGGATCCGGAGTTATGCAAGGGTATAAGATTTGTAAACAGGATTATATTTTGCAAAGCTTTGAATGAGTGGGCTATAAGAAGAGGTTACAATTACATTTTTAATAAATGTACTTTAGAGAGGGTGACTGCTTTATGTAAGAACAAGTGTGGGTTCAGAATTCATGCATCAAGGCTTAGAGACTCAAATACTTTCCAAATTAAGACTTTCAATCCTATGCATATATGTCCAAAGGAATTCAAAGATACTCTGGTTGACTCAGTTTACTTGGCCGTTAAGTACTTGGATGATGTTAGGGATAATCCTAATTGGAAAGTTCATGCAATGCAAAAGACACTGCAAAGGAAGTTAGGACATGATGTCTCTCTTGCACAATGCTATAAGACAAAGAGAAAATGTAATAAAATCCTTGAAGAGGATATGAAAGAGTAGTATAGGCGACTATAAGATTATGTTAAGACCATGAAGAAGACAAATCCAGGAAGCTTAGTGAAGCTAAAGACAGAGTTGTCTGTAAAAGAAGTAAGTCAGATGTCAGTTGAGAATGATGTGACAGTCACAAGTATGCCTAAAGAGATCACACTTTTTCACTACATATATATAAGGCTGGCTGCTCAGAAGTAGGGCTATTTTTCAGGGTTAAGGCTTCCAATTGGGTTAAATGGATGCCACTTGACAACTCCAATGGGTGGACAGATGATTTGTGCTGTTGCAAAAGATGGAAATGATAACATGTTTTCCCTTGCATTTGTTGTGGTGGACATAGAGTGCAAAGACTCATAGGTGTGGTTCTTAGGGCTTTTATTTGAGGATTTTGGACATCCTAATGAGACTGTATGGGTCTTCATGTTTGGCAAACAGAAAGTGAGTTAACTATTTCCATTTATAAATAATTATCTTTTTTATTTTCATTATTGTTGCTTATTGCTAACCTTAATACTGAATACTTGATCATTTGTGATTCAGGGACTGGTTGAAGCTTTTGACTTGATTATGCCTAATGTTGAACATAAATTTTGTGTTAAGCATATGGTTAAGAATTTCAAACCATTATTTAGGCATGTTGACAAGAAATTGGTGTAGAATACAGCTGCTTCCACTACAATAAGAACTTTTAAAGCTAACATGCACAAATTAAAAAAGACAGATCCTAAACCTTATGAATGGGTTGTTAACAGAGATCCAAAGTCTTGGGCCAGGTGTTATTTCTCATTAAACACCAAATGTGATGCAATCCAGAATAATATTAGTGAGTCCTTCAACTCTTATATTAAAGAAAGGTAGAGACATGCCCATTTTAAGCATGCTTGAGTGGATTAGGAAAAAATTAATGAAAATGATGCATGTAAAATACACTGGCATGTTGAGATATAAGGGTCACATATGTCCTAATGTATAAGATAGTTTGGAAAAAATGAAGGTTGATAGTAGGAATTGCTTTTATACTGCTGCAGGTGAACTTAAATATAAAGTGGACTATTATGACACACAAAGTTGTGTTAACCTTGCTGACATGAGTTGCAGCTGTAGGCATTGGGACCTAACTGGTTTGTCTTGTAAGCATGCAATATCTGCAATTTATGCTAATAGACAGACACCTGAACAGTTTGTGCATAAGTACTTCTTGAAGGAGACTTATTTGGCTGTGTATAGACACATAATAAATCCAGTACCAAGCAAAGAAGAGTGGAAGAAGACAGAGTATCTAGACATTATGCCTAACATACCAAGAAAGCCAGCTGGTAGGCCAAAGAAGAAACGAATTTGATCAGCTGAAGAGCCTGCCAACCCATACAGAGTGTCTCGAGCTGGTGGTGTTGTGGTGTGTAGGAATTATGGTCAACAGGGCCATAATGTGAGAGGTTGTAAAGCAGGGATTACAGGAGAAACAGCTTGACAGAAGACAATGAAACTGAAAAAATAAAAAGAGAACACGGTACTTAATTTATATTTCATCATTATCAGCATTATTTTCATTTAGCCACTCTATTTAATGTACTGATGTGTCAGTGTTGCTACTAAAATTTATCATATTAGGCTTCTGTCAATAAAAGAGGGCAAAAGAAAATGGATACAGCTTCATGTTCATAACCATCATCAAAGCACACTGATGAGCATGTTAATATTGTTTTGAATTCAGTTTACTTGGTTGTTGTGGAAAATTCTAATTATTTTCAGTGATCACCAGGTTCAACCAAGAATAAAATTTAGTTGTTCCTAGCTAACTGACCCCCAGTGCACACAAAGGAAATTGCAATGTCAGAGGAAAGCTACATCAACCTCTATGGAGAATTTACAGAACCAACACCTATAGCTTAACTTAATTTCATTACATGGGGATGCAGTGATATTTTGTTATTATTATAATACTTATGGATGATATTTCATTACATGAGGATGCAGTGATAGCTTAACTTGGTTTATTTTATTTTGGTGTTTTTATCTTATAAAGCTTGTAGGAAAGCAAAACTATTATTTTTGTCTTACAAAGCTTATTGGAAAGCAAAACTATTGATTTTTTTATACTGATAATCAACAAACTCAGTTGTTGTATTGAGGTGTTTATTCTATTTTGTATTAATGTAAATGGCACTAAAATAATGATTTATTAATCTTATGAACTTGTTGTTTAATTGAAGCAATATTTTCTTTATATATTGGTTATAAGATTCTTCATTTTATGGAACAGGGTATTGTTAAGCTAATTAGTGCCATTGTGTCTAATATAACTATAATATTGTAATAAGTGCCAACTACAGCAACATTATTTTTTCATTAACAAAGGTTCACTTACACATTACAACAACCACCTAACAGACATTTTCACTACCTACGAAAATGTTGCAACTCAAATACAATACAGCTTCTTCAACATCATATTACCATTACTGTCATTCCAAATATAAAGTTCCATTAACTGTACTTAATTCCATTACATAAAAATGGTAAAATATTACAATTAATCATGTCATTGTCAAACCCAAAACCCATTTTTTCAACCAGCTACATGAACCCAGAGCAGTAAGCCCTTGCCTTTTCTTCACTTCAACTTGTAATTTTTTAATTTCTTCACTTGATCTCTTCACTTCACCTTCAATTCGTTCAACTAACTATTTCAATTTCATTACTTCTCCCTGAAGTTCAGCTTCTCACACCTTGCATTCTATAATTTCACAATCATATGACTGTACTTTTTCTACCAACAAATGAATCATTTCAAATCCATGTACAGTAAATGAGGTTGGAGGATCAACCCACTCGAAGTAATCACATCTCAGGGATGAATCATACCTTCCACAACCACAAAATCTCCTCCCTTTATTTTGGGTAGTCTTCGATGTTCTCGTCGCAAGAGGAATTCCACATACACACTTATCTTCTCTGCTATTGCTGCTACTTTGTGACATTTATGAATTCATTTTCAATGATTTGAGTTTCTGATTTTTTGTTTGAAGAAGGAAATAGGTCATTTTCGGATTTAGGGGTTTAAAACCCCTAAATCAAAGAAAACGATGTCGCTTTTTTTTTCTTTTTTTGAGTTGGCTCCATGTAGGACGCCATGTCGGATGCCACATGTACGCCACGTTAGCATAATTTATGGCGTTAGGGACTTTGTCCGTTATGTGCTAACGAAACCTTTCTCAATGTAGTTATATGTCACTGAAAAAACCACGAGATTAGATGTGTAAAAACTTGAAACCACATGGTACAAAAATGTATTTTTTCTTATATTTAAATATCGTATTCAAATAATTTCTTATTATTTAAATAAATTTCATTTGTATACACGAATTGGCAATGATTTAATTATTTGAATGTATCAATTTAATTAAATTTGACATATAAAATATTTGCACCGAATAAATATTTGGACTGCGAACATATTCAATTGAATATCAAACAATCAATCATAAGAAAATTCATACTATACATCACAGTAAGAAAGAGAGATGTAGCAATATTAAGAACTACAATTAAGGAGTAGTTATTGTTCTTTAATAATTTAGATATTGATAAATTCAGTTGTTTGACTATTTTGCTCTTTTGTTATAAGTAGGATTAGCTTATTATTAGACATTGATTTTGATTGTTAGGGTTTCAATGCAAAAAATAAATAAATAAATAAAGTGAAGCATTTGAAATTGTGATTATAATTTTAGATATTTGAGTACCACTTTCTTTCATGCAAACAAATAAGAAAGTTAGATGATTGCATCTAATGCATCTAGCCATCTACCAGAACATCTAATGCATCTAGCCATCTACCAAAATAGCATTGACAAAAACATTTATAAAGTATAAACATGTACTTGAATTGCAGCATCAAAGCTGCCAATTTTGGACAATTGTGTAGCTAGTACTACTTGTGAGAGTACTGAACTTGTAATGTAGTAGATGCTAATTGAACAACAATTTTGTTATTTATGTAAATGAAAAAATCCAAGGGGATACTTATATAATAAATTATTTTAGTTGTTATTAGTAAATTTCGGATCCGACAAAATCCAGAAGAATTGAAAAAAAAAAATTAGAAGTTAATTATACGAAATCTTTAATACTGTATATGAACATTTTTTTAGGAAAAATATAGTATAAAATTTATAGTCATCACAAGAGATGTGATAATGCAAGTAATTAAATCTAAAAGGCACAATGAAACTAAAATGACAAGATTTAAAAGAAAGAAAAATTTTGCACATAACATTTCTACATAAAAAATTGTGTTTATGAGGGATCAAATTGAAAAAACTGATTCATTAGTGGAATGAAATTGTAAAGATGGCAAATTGGAAGGCTTTATTTAGTCAGGAGAGTGAAGATTTGTGATAATCTACTTTTTCAACATTTTTAACAAATAACACTATTGGCACCGACAAAAAGGGAAAAAAAAATTTAGGAAACACAGGAACCATAAGAAATAAGCCAATTACAATTAAGTGATTTATAGAGCAGATTTTTAGCACCAATTATATGGGAAAGAAGAAAAAAAAATTAATGATTGAGTTATGAATTCTGATTTTTGAGTCTCAAATGTTAGACAGACAATTTTGTTGGTCAAATCAGCAGGCAAAAGTCATTGCAAAGGCTTTCTTCAAAAACAAGTATTTATATATGAATTAAGGAGTAAAATTAGGATGATTATTTCCAATATATGTATTGGAAGTTGGAACCAAGGATTTAAATATCGCAATCATATATTATATTGATATTTTAAAATTATAGATATATTCATATCAAACAAAATTTCATATCATTTTTTAAATTTTATGAAAATTTATATTAAATTTTAAAAATTTTTTGTAATTTTTTTAGGAATACTATATAACACTAAAATAAATCTAAATTAATCATATTATCATCATAAAATGTCATCAATTTATTAATTATGTATTGTATAATGAAATAATGATGAAAGATTGTTATTTGAAAAAGAAATTAAAATAAGTAAAAATAAATCTAATAATTTTTTATGAATATTTATTTTATTAATATAATGAGGGAAAAAACCAATTTATATAAAGTATACAAATTGATGAAAAACTCCTCTACCTAATTAAAAAGTTGAATTTATACATAATTATTTAAAATATATAATACAAATATCCATATTGTCATAAATAATAATAAATATACGATACCATTTTTAATACCACATTGAATTTCTATATGGTTCAACTTCACTTGTTAAAGTTGGACGATAATAATTTGTTAGCCATTCACAATAATCATCTCAACTCATGTGTTCCTGATGATATGTAACTTAATGTTCAACGTGCATCTTATATTCAAGCTAACTAATATCTTCAATAAATCCTATTGGCGGAAAATGCAAGAAATAAATAATTACTTTTATATACCATTCGACTTAATTGTTTGATGTATTTTTATACATGATAAAAAAAAATGTAGAATTTTATTGTTCACATGTGAATAATATAACATATAATTGTGCTATTAAATTTACTTATTTGATATTCCAAAAACTTTTAGTTTTCTATTTCTTTTGTCTAAATTGTGTTACACATGCATTATTTTGGGTTTAAGTTGTTGTAAAAGTAACAAAATCTTTTACTTTATACATTCTATTATTAAAGATGAATAATATAAAAATTCTTATAAAAAATAAATAATTGATTCACTAAGTTTTTGTAAAATTTTTATTTATGTGAATTGTGAGCTTACCAATTTTTTCACTTTATATTAAATCGATGTATCCATGAATATTTCCAATATTTCGATGACATATTGGATATATCATTGTTTTGATTATGAATTCTTTCGAAACAAAAATATTTCCTTCAATATCATGAATATTTTCCGATATTGCGATATTTTGTGCGAAATATTTATTAAAAAGATATAACTTATTTTTTTTTATATCAAGACCCGTGAATATACGTGTAACATTCGTGTCCTGGATTACTGTTCATGATTATGAATTAAGAATGTATTACTGTTCAGTAATCAAATTTGATGATTTAAGAGTTATTTGCCACTGTTATGAATAGTGATTTGGAGTTTGATTCTTTAGTAATTAAGTCAATAATTG